>JAOVVI020007934.1:0-14530 GCA_028571085.2 Nepenthes alata
ACAATCCTTAAGAAATTTTTAACAAATTATCTATAATATCCAATCAGACCTAAGAAGCTACGTACCTCTATGACATTAGTCGGTCTATCCCAATTAGCCATCTCTTAACCCTTCTTCGGATCTACAGATACGCCACCTTTGGAAACAATGTCTTAAAAATGACATTTTTTCAGCATAGTAAACAGCTATCTTGCCCTCAATGTATGTAATGCAATCCTCAAATGAGTCTTATACTTCTCAAAACTTCTCGAATAGATCAAAATATTATTCATAAAGACCACAACAAATTAATCTAAGTATGGCTAAAAAACCTGATTCATAAGATCTATAAAAAATGCCGACCATTCATTAACTCAAAAAGTATTACCAAAAAGTTATAATGGATGTATCTTGTCCTAAAGGCCGTCTTGGGTACATCTTCTCACTTAATCCTCAACTGATGATACCCTGAACGTAGATCGATCTTGGAAAAGACTTGTGCTCCTTACAACTGATCAAATTGATCATCTATCTTCGGGAGGGGAAACTTATTCTTGATTATAATTATGTTTAATTCTCGATAATCCATACATAATCGTATCAATCCGTCCTTTTCCAAAAAAAAAAGTAATGGAGCACCTAACTGCAGAATACTCAGCTGAATAAAACATTTCTCCAGTAGATCTTACAATTGCTACTTTAATTCTTTCAATTCAGATGGGACCATTTCTATAATGAGTTCTCAAAATTGGTGCTAATCCTGATACAACATCAATAGCAAATTCAATCTCCCTATTAGGAGATAATCTAGGTGAATTCTCTGGAAAGATATCCTCGAATTCACACAGTTGCGAAATATCCTCAATGGCAACATTATGACTCCTAGATGTGGTCATATATGCTAGATAAGCTCGGTACCCATCATTCATGAAATGACTTACATGTAGAGCCGAAATTAATCTTGTCATCTACTTTATGACTCTTCCTTGAAATTTAAAAGACTCATACCTCGGGATGCAGAATATAACAAACTTATTAAAGTAATCCATTGTAACTTGATAACACGCCAACCAATCCATATCCAAAATAAAATCAAAGCCTGGCATGTTGAGAGAAATCAAATCTGCAAATAATTCATATTCATTGATCCAAACCAAACACTGGGGATATAGGATGTCCGCCAACAAAAACGTACCCACTATGATAGACACTATCAATGCATATTCCAAAAATCGAGGAGGCACACACAAATTGTAAACAAAACTAGGGGATACAAAAGAATGCATAACCTCGAGGTCAATCAAAGCATGCACCATAGAATTAAAGATTTTCATAAACCTTCCATAATCAAGGAATCCATCCTAGCATCTTGTGGCATAGCTGCAAAAGCACTACAAGGAGCTGCTGTCTGCCAATCCAGACGCTTCAGAGTTGGAAAATCTTTCACCTGGTGACCCATTTGGCCATAGTTGAAACAAACTCCACTCTGATGATAGTATACAAACCTGGCATGGTTCCTCCAACATAATTCACATACCAATCTAGTAAATTGGGGCTTTAGCATAGAAAACTTTACCCCGATTGATATTTTTCTTTATCTTGAACCTTGGACCTTGAATTGGAGCCTACGACCATCGAACTCTGACCACTATGCTCCAATATCCTCTTAAAATATTTCTCCTATAACTACTCTTTTTCAATCAACAGGGCCTGATCAAGTACTTCCCTGTAGGACAAAAGTTAGAGAGGCACCAACTGTTTTCAAATTGAATCTTGTAGTCCTTGCAAAAATTTTTGGGCTCTCCGAACCTCATCCTCCAAAACATGGGGAGTAAAACGGGACAACTCTGTGAACTTTATATCGTACTCTTCCATGGTCTTATTGCCTTGCTTCAACAAGCTAGGCTCATCTTCTTTAATTTTTGAGACGCTGGACACAAATAACTTATCCATAAATGCCTCCATAAATATATCACACGAGATTTCTTCATTCTCCAATCCCATAATCCGACGGTTAGTGGCCCATTACCGGTTTGCTTCACCCTCCAACTTATAAGCGGTGAACTTGACTTTATCTTCATCTAGGTAGCCAATCACCTTAAATGTCTTCTCCACTCTCTTATTCCAATTTTTAGCTTTGAGTGGGTCAAACTTTTCCAAGAATTTCAGGACATGCTCACTCTTGAATTGGTCAAAGCGAATCCTACCTTGCCCTTGATTGGCCATCATCCTTATGGCAGCTAAGTCCTCATCTTGCCATTGGATCATACGGTCCATTGTATCACTCATCGACCTATTATAGCCAAGTAATCATCCTCTTGGTTAGAACTTGATAGTCCACTTCCAGAATTTCTATTATCCACTATAGACAATACCTATCATAAAAATTATTCTAATCAATTATCTTCATAAAAAATTGACTCAAAATATATCTCCTTACGACCCTATCTGATACCACAATTGTCACAAATTCGAATCAAAATAAGTCTATACAAATATAAGTATTAACAAAACATAAAATAAAAATTCCAATATAGAATATCCAAAGACCAAACAAAATCTGATATCATATGACCTGACAATTGAACCATAGAATTTCATCATTGGATAATAAAATAATGCGACCTACTCTATAATGTCGTAAGGGAGGGACAAATAAAAAAAATATCCGTTTACACAAACCAATCTAACTATCCTCATACATATCTAAAGCCTATACATGGCCAAACTCAATTTTAAAAAATATAGCCCACACTAATAAAATCCAAACAATGTGCTAATACTCACCAAAGGGATGAAGTTGTGATCAAATCATGTCTAATCTCTTTTAAGGTACTAAGCCCACTAATTTAAAGAGATAAAGAAGTATAAATATGAGTTTAAAACTCAACAAGTATCGATATATATAAAAGATAATACATATACTTCTAAAATCAGGAAGAGGGCAATAAACACATTCAAAATGTGTAAAAGCCACAAATCCAAACGCCTGACAATAAAATGCCAAAGGTAGTCTTGTACTCAAAATATAATTTAAATTTAAGCATATTTTGAACAAAACGTAATTCAAAACAAAATCATATAATCCAAATCATATCATAATCCAAATGAAACGTATATTGATCAAAACCTAATCCGAATTGAAAGTACAAACGAATGAAACAAAGTCCAAAATGAAAACACATAAGAATGAAACATGTTTCAGAGAGAAGTTAGATATCCAAATGTACGAGACAGACCAAAATTTAACTGTTGGCAAACCTGTGGATCTCAAAAAAAGCTCAAATACAAATTAATGGATAAAATATATTAAAATATAAAACATGCACGAAATTAGAGAACCAAAGACAAAGAAATTAACTTGGGAAAGGATTACACATACTACTAATAATATTAAACCATATTAACTACTATTTTGACTCATGGGTAGGGCCATCTATATACGTTCTCCTATAGACAAGGAATATACTTAGTATATTTTGCCACCTGCGATGTTAAGTGCAATCCTCAAGTCAGTATATATATTAGGATATCCGAATATATTAGTTCCATTCAATTTACTTACGATGGTTCTCATTAAAACACAAATGGAATAGATCATCTAAAATGTAAAATCTTTTCCTACTAGTTGAAAAGGGTGTTACAAAACCTGTTCCATTGGGAGAGGTTCATAGAGCTTTTCCTATTAGAAAAGGGTCACATATTGAATTTGATTATAAAAGTAGAGATCCCAAGCCCCATCCAGTAATACATGCATACCAATATACAACCCATATAGATTTTTATGACTTTTACCATACAAATATACTGATACCCAAATACAACATCTCAAATATTTACCAATTTTTCATAAAAATAAACAAATATCTCAGATATTTATAAAACTCAAGCAAAACACCAAAATATTCGGTGAAAGGGACATACATGCACGGGAAAATACAAATTGGGTAGTTAAAATAATATGCATGTATATTAAAGCCTCCAAACATGCACAAAACTTATCAGATACGAAAATGAATCAAAGATAGGATATAAGGATACTCGTCTCAACCTTCTACTAAACAGGTTAGACAAAATTATACTTCAAACCTCTACTTCTCTTCTTTCTCTCTCCTCTTTCTCCTCCTCTCTCTCTCCTCTCTTCCTTCTCCAGTACGAAATGGTTGAACAGTGCCAAGCATGCTGCTTATAAAGGGCATCAACACTCGAGCATCACTCAAAAATGCTTTGAGCGCTACCCCCACATGTTTTGTCGCTCTAATGCTGCCTGAGATGCCCATCGAGCACTACCCCGCCGCTTTTGGTGCTCGGGTGCACAGTAAGTGTGCCTCAAGTGTCACGCTGCTTGTTTCAAATTCTCTTAAAATTTCACAATATATAATCAATTCTAATACATTAAATTTACCAAAAATAATATATATTACCAAAATAAATCAAATTAGAGCTTACTATTATAAGGATTTAATCCTTCCTACTACCAAACTTGTATATAATAGCTCTATTCATAGATCTATAGATATGAACCCATTTGAAATTGTGCATGATTACAAACCTTAAAAATTATTAGACTTTATCCTAATATCCCCACATGTTAGTGTGTCTATAATGGTTGAATCATTCACATATCTTCATGACTTACATATTGAGATTAATAAACAATTGAAAGTAAATAATGCCTCATATAAATTTTAAACTGATATGCAAAAAAGATATATTAAATTTAATATTATAGATTATTTTATTGTTTGGATCAGGCCAGATTGGCGTCTACATGTAGCGCTTGTCCGTTTATAATTTTATAGTGGATTAGATCAAATATATATATTATTGATAATTCATCTCATTTTGTTTTTCATAATATTTTTAATATTGAAGATTTAATCGCTTATATAGGTAGTTTTACCCCACCGGTTAATCCATTTGACATACCCCAAATGTGCCACCTATTGTACATCCTCCTTCTCCAACACAACTCTCCGTCCTCCTGGCACATAGATAAAATTAATATTATTTTAGATGAGCAAATTATATTTATCAGATATGAAGTGGTTCAGTGCTTTCTTATCCATTGAGTTGGCCAACCATAGTCCGAGAATATTTAAATTTTTAGATAGATACTCCAACAGTTAGATCCAAATCTTTTAAAATTATATTAAAATCAATAGAATTGTTCATCTCCAAGCTCAAGTCCTATTCATTTCAAAAACATTAGTGGATCAATCAAACTTCATCCCTACTCACATGTGTCTACTGACAAAAGTGGAAGATCGTGAAGCCACTCAATTCATGATTGAAAAATTAAATACATAAGCTTCACTCAACGAGGTCGAATCCTAACCACTTGGAGAGAATTAATGAAGATATCATAGATATTTTAAATTAAAAAATATTTAATTTTATTTGATTAGAAAAAAATTTATTTGATTAGATAAGATTTTATTTTATTTTATTTTATTTTATTTGAAAGCTTTTATTGTAAAATTTTCTTTAATAAAATTTTATTTTTATTTTAAAAAATTATATTATATTTAGTTAAAAAATTATATTTATTTTTAAATTATTCTAGAAATAAAATTTCTCAATATAAAGACCCTACATTTATTGTTTGGAACATTATTGATGGGTTGAATAAAATTTAAATAATTGTAATTCTATTTTCTTTATTAATTTCTACTTATCTTTTCTCTATTCCTAATCATCTAGTTTCTTCCCCTTCTCCCAATTTTTTCTTATTTCCTTTCCCTATTTTTCCTTTCCCTACATCAAATTAACTGTGAACAATAGCCAACTAACTATGTGACAAGACCAATCCAAAAACTACCTTCCATACAATTATAATTGTTCATAGGAAATATAAGCATTTGTTTATATTAAAAAAATTCTAAAACATCCGTCAAACTTGTAATAAAAATCATTCATTAAAGGATTATAAAATGGAAATAATTAATTCAATAATACATCTAAACGGGCTTCTCATCTACACAACTTCATAAATCTCATAGATTTAAATAGGTCTATCATCTTTTGACATCTCAGAGACATATTATAGTAGTATATTTGTTCATGTATTAATTTTCTAAGGTAAAAAAATATTTGATATCAATATATTTTATTCTATAGTAATATTTGGGATATTTTGCATTGAAAAGAAAAAGCAATCTATCACAAGGAAAATCAGCAATCCCATATGTCAAGATTTTCACTTGCTTTAGGAATCTCTTTAAGCAAATAGATTCTTGCATTTCAAATTCATTTGGTAAGTCTATGCTGATTTACTTCTTGCAATTTCAAGATATGGCTCCATTATAAAGCAAGAATGTACAATCTAAGGTTAATTTGTACCCATCAAAGTCTCCTCCTCATCCACATCAGTAGTCTTCCTAGCGAAAATGGGCCTCATTACAACAAAGATGACATTTTGTAATGCCCTTTTTTAAGTATCTTTATATCATCTTATCTACTTTTCAATATCCTAATCCAGAATTCGATTACTACTGACTAACTAAGCTCATTCCATAACGTCGGTCATATACACATAACACAATCTATTAAGCTTCCAACTATACTAGAATATAGTACTATGGACATTTCTTCTTTTTGTTATAAAGTCTTGAGGCCATTTTAGAGCTAGGTTTTTGCGTTCATCTACAGTTGTGCCAAAAGCCTTCGACTTGATTAATACCATCACTTCCCTCCAAAGTCTTTAAGTCATTTTGAGGAACTTACCAAAAAAAAAAAAAGTCATTTTGAGGTACGGATTTTTACCTTCAGCTCTAAAGGGCATTTGAGGTAGACTTCCGTCATGAATGGTAGAAGAGTTCTCTTCTCTTTTAAACATAAAGATCTCCTGTGACAAAGATAGAACTTCATCAAAGCGATATCTACAAATATTTGCGCTAGGGATGTAATTTATCTCACCACCCTGTCCTCCATTTTAAGATATGAGAGCATCATTTCCTCTTATAGAAAAGGCATTCTCCCTGAATCTATTTTATCATACTTATTAATTATTTAAACATTAACCTCTAAACTTCACAATATAAACACGTCATCATGGTAGAGATCAATCTCATAACCATCTGGTCAACATAAATGGGTATCACGAATACTTCTCATAGGCAGTTGAATATTTTCCAATAGCAGAGGTTCAAAAGCAAGGCCCACCGCAGGCTGCTAGCACAGGAGGCGCCGGTTTAGGGGATGCCAGCCAACGGGAGATAAAGTCAACGCTGATAAGCCGCAGCACACGCCGCCTCATCAGCAACTTAGCCAATCCCAACGAAGTCAAACTGGCCTGCGTTAGCCACGCCTGACAACGGCTTCCACGCCTCCATAAGGCAACAACTGATATCGCTGGCCACCGTCAGCGCTCAGCAGCCGGCGAATCCCAATAAATCTCCTATCAGAGATCCCATCTCCCAAAGCCCCCCTAAAGGAGCCCACAAATACCTTCTCTATCAGCTAAGAGGAGGGGATTCCCACTTTAAAAAAGGAGCTCAAGCAGTGACCTGAGATTAAGATCCTGATTCTTGCATCCAATGCTCAAAGCAATGTGAAGGAAGAACTAACTCTGTTCCCTCAAACCACCACTTTCCTACGGTAACGATCATGAGCCACTCCTAGCAATGCACCAAATGGAGCACTAGCCTCCCCCAAATATCCCACACACTCCCCGCATTCCAACATTCCTACATTTTTGTCACGTTTACTTCTATGTGGGCATCATTCCATTCCCGAAGAAAGATTTTTGACTTGTTTGTTAGACTGTTTACGGTGGGATGACCTCATGCTGTCCTCTAACTTTTAATTTGTAATTTGTGGTGTACAAAACCTAGGTTAAGAGACCCAAAAATCGGACTCGTTTGTGATCTGACCTAGATAAGAAATCCAAAAGCTCCTTAATCCGCATGAGAACTCGGACCCAGTGACACATCATTGGCACCATCTGTGGGAACGACAAAAAAACTTTAATTACCTGTCTCAACGTTCACTCTGAAAATGGTCAACACTAGAGCGCAGGCAAGCGCAGCGGCGAGGGACACTACTGCCCGTGGTGACGACCCCTCTGTGGGTGGCCGTGCTGGTGAGCATACTAAACCCAACGTGCATAAACTAGTTGCTGATGTGGATGACATGAAGCAGATGTTCAGGCGCTAGTGCTTGAGCTAGAGTGCAATGGATGGGAGCCTCTCCCCCAAGGCTCCAAACGTTGACTTCCAGGCGGAGGAAACCCAGGGCAAGGGCCCCAGCAGCAAGAACAGCCAGTCTTGACAATGCCGAGGCCCAGACAGCCGTCGGCAGTAGGTTCCAAGCGACACTTCGGAGCCTCTTGAGCGGGGACGCACAGGAAGAAAGTCCAAAGGGGCGAAACTCCCGCAACTCCTGCAATTACAGGAGGCGTACGACTGGAGGAGAGGGCTTACGCAGTATGCGACCACCCCGCATGGGCAGTCACTACAACCTGCATGTCCCCCAAGGGAATCTGAGCTCCGAGACTTTATCTGTGAGATCTCAATCCTGGAACATGATAATTATGGAGTAATTATATGAATAAAAATCATGTTTGGGTTAAAGTATAGTAGAAAATTTGGTACCGAAGTAAAATGAGGCGAAATAGGCCAAGGAAGAGCAGGGTGCTCGAGCGCTGGTCACATGTCCCGCACGAGCCCCCTTTCTCCCGCATTTTAAATGGGATAATTAGGGATTTGGGGCTCACTTTGGCAGCAACTCTTGACAGAACATGAAGGAGAAAAGAGAGAAAGGAGAGGGAAGAGAAAGGAAAGGAAAAAATCTACCGTCTCGTCCTGATATGAGTCATGGTAACTGTAGATCAAGCTCAGGCAAGTATACCTCAGACACTATTTTATATTTTTACAACTTTTTTGTATCTCTAAAAGTATATTTATACTTTAAATACATGGGTCTGCATATTTACTGTAAATAACACCTTTTTTCCTGATTAATTAGTTAGATTTTAAATTTACTTGTATGTACTACCGATTATACCTCCGATTTCATAAAAATACATGTATTCGGTATCCGTTTATTATCCGACAGTTTTGGCTAAACCCTAGGCACAAAAATGAAGGGTTTTAATAATTTTTATCCATAATTCCTATTATATAAAAATTAATCTGTACTTAAATAAAGCTCATGATGTAGTTTGTATCTGAAAATTTTGTATGGCCTTATATTGATAAATTACTGTGGATTTTTGAAGCGAAACTGAAGGATTATAAACTGTTACTGTGTATTCTGAAACTGACTGAAGAGTTATTGTGAAACTTTGACTGATTTCTGAAATTAAAAATGGTTTTTAGTTATGAATTAAGAAGAAAATATATTTTTGATACTATTAATTACGACTCGTTACTGATATACAGTCAGATTAGATTCTTCGACATATCTTAGAATATTATGGTGGTAATTGAGGATAATTCTGTCTATGGAGTTATATGTGGTCCGCCCTTCAGTAGAGCGTTAACCTAGAGGGTAATTACTGTTACTGGTCAGCACTCCCTGTCCTGAATCCCCGGAGAGGGGATGGATCTCGTGAGGAGGGATCTCTTTTTCTGTCATTGGCCTTTGATTGTGTGGATTGAATATAATATATCATCGATTATTTACCTCATCTGCTAGTAGAGTCTACTGGTTATGTCCTTTACTGACAGAAAAATAAATTTTCTATAAGTTATAGAGTTAAGACCGATTTCTACTTTTCGGAGCCTATTTTACCAATTTATTATTAACGAAGTATAACTACATTGACTTCTGATTTTTGAAACTTGATTATTTTTATTTCCTGACAGTTCTGTAATTTCTCCATTATGTTCTGCTATAATTTTGATAAATCACTATTTTATAATATTTATACTTCAACATATATCTGTATCCATTTTACTGCATTATGTTCTGCATAAAAGTTTTACTACATGCCTGTATATACCTTGTTGGAGCTCAACTCGCTGGTTTACTATTTTTTTCGCTCCAGATAAAATTATAGAACTTGTACCTGACAAGAAAGAGTGATTTAGAGCTCGATCTGAAGACTTCTGGAGATCTAAAATATTTTATAGTTATGTTGGAGAAATAATTGGATGTAAAGATCTGATTTTGATATATGATTTTGTATATGAATTTTCTACATATGGATTTTTATATATAGAATGTATATGATGTATGTGATGAAACTGAAATTGTGCTTCCACAGGTTTATAGTTCTGCTTTCGCCATATACTTTCTGGTTTCTATACAGGTCATAGTTGGCATCTCTCATCTGAATTCTAATGTAGTAGATAGGATTATTGAATTAAAGTAATAGATGATATCTGTAGTCTTGTGAACGCATGTTGTAAGAAAATTATGATATAAATAGATAGTTGTGTGCATGTACTGATTTGTTATACAGATTTTGTACATGTTTATATTTCCATTTAACTTAATTTTAGAGAAAACTCTACCCGTTTTTTTCTAGAATCTTGAGTGAGACTTGGGCTCTGATTCCTATTCTGAATGATGGAATTAATTGAGGATAAAAAAAATTTATTTTATCACAATTGGTATCTGAAAAATGAGATGCCTTAGAAATTGATCTGAATCATAAGCGAAAGTTTAGAAAATAATCCTGACTGACTGAAATGGATTGGAAGATTAAAGAAAATATTTTGAAGTTATTCAATATTCTGACAGCAAAAATGTTACTTTTGTAACTTATAAATTAGAAGAAGAAGCCGATAATTGGTGGGCGAAGAAGAAAAGAGCAATGGGTTTGTTTGATGAGAAAATTTCTTCGGAAATATTTGAGGAGGCTTTCTAGGAAAAGTATGTTCCTTCTGGCCTTCAAGATTGGAAGGAAAGAACTTTCATGCAGTTGAGGCAAGAGGATCGCACCGTGGCAGAATATGGTGAGAGATTCATTAAATTATCTCGTTATGCGCCTTTTACTGGGGGAGATGAACTAAGAATGGCCAAGAGATTCTTACAAAGGTTAAAGGATGTGATTAAGAATCAACTAGTGACCAAGAAGTTTCAAGTTTATACTGGGGTCCTGAATAGAGCTCTAATACTTGAGAAAGAGCTTGAGACTCAAAAATCTTTAGGTAAAAGGACGGCTAGTCAAATACGTTACGACTTAGGATCAAATGTAGAACCCTCGAGGCAATCTAAGAAGGCAAAGACGGTTAATACAAGGAAAAACATTACTAAAGTCCTATCGGTGATTGGCTCTCAGACATCAGCGGTTGAGTGTACATATTGTGGGAGGAAGCACGTGAGAAAACCCTGCTATAAGGTGACGGGAGCTTATTTCAGATGTGGACAGCAGGGCCATCAGGTTAAAGACTGTCCATATCCTCAGAGATTAGGAGCAGGGAAGCCTACTGGCTCCGCTAAAACACTTGCAGCGACAGTTCAAGATGTTGAAGCACCCCAAAGGATGGATGGAGGTATTTTCTTGATTGTGAAATTTGATTTATGTTTTAGTTGATTTTGGATTTATATATTCTTTGTTTCTCTCATGATTTGCATGATATGTCTCCCATCATCTTGAAGATTCTTAATTATTAAGTGATTATATTTATGTGCTCTTTTGTAAATTCTGTAGATTATGGACGGTAGATGACTTAACTCTTAATTGAGAAAGTGATTGGTTATGTATTGTTGAGGTTGTGCTGAGATCAGAAATGATCTTGAGGATTCAAGTGTAACTGATGAGGATATTTGGTAAACTTTGAGCAATCAGAATTTAAGAATTTGACTATTGGGAGTCCTTGAGATTAAGATCTTCATAAGGCAAGTGGAGAATCACCGCGAACTAGTCCTGCTATCGGAACAAGTATGGTTATGAAAGCCTGAAAGGAAAACCCTTGCGGTTTAGCTTAAGGATAATCTAACGGTAAGACCCCTCAGTTTTAGTCAGATTACTATGAAAGATTGAGTGGTCTGGTTGGAAAAAATACTTTGGCTTGGCAATAGAATATTAAGTTGCTAAATGTTGAAGTTTTGTCTGTAATTGGGGATTGTGACAAATAGTTAGATGAGTATTCAATTGGAAGGAGGAATATTTATTTTGTTTGGTTGATATGGCGAATAAGTGAAACTGGTGATCTGAAATTGATCTTTCAGTGGTGGGAATCCTTTTAGTGTTGAAGAGATACTCGAGGATATTTGTGTAAATTATATCGAAAGGATATAATGCCCTGCAATTAGGTTATGCATTTTGAATGAGAGGCAACGTTAATCGACTTAGGAAATAGACGTTGAGTCTAATTAGGAAATGAGACCATCCCTTTTAAGTCGATTGGTGACTGTTCGAGACCATAGTTATGGCAATCTTGAGAATGTATATATTTAGAGGAATAGATTAAGCCGGTTTATTTTAATGGATGATTTAGAGGCAATTGAAATTGACATTAATCTCTTAGAATTTGTACAGAATTGAAAGAGCACCAGTTAGAAGATGCTAAAGGAGCCTTAAGGCCTCTGGAAAGTAGGATTAACTAACGGGTCAGGTAATGTAACATGAATGATGATGCTCTTGAGAAGGATTAGAATTATGTTAATTATGTATCGATAAAGTAATTACCCTCGAGCAAAGTGGGGGAGGAGTCTGTGGGTTGAAAGTTGCTTCACCCAAAATTGAGGTCTTGTGATGAGGTTTTGCCTTAAGGAATTGTGGTTAATTCTTTTGGAAGAAATTAAAGACTTATGAACCTGAAAATTGAAGTCTTTAATAAGTGGATCTTGGTCTGATTTGGGGAGAGTGAATATTGAGATCGATAGCTGATATCAGAAACTTCCATTTGTGAATATGTGGAACTGCCTCGGAGTTAACTCTGATTTAATAATTTTGATGATTAACATGATTATATTATTACAGAACCTAAGGAGATCACAAGCGAATCAAACTGTTTAAGGATTACAACAATAGGCCCTGATATTGTGTTGAGGAAACTTTAGGATTATGCTTTCCTGCATTACTGGTAAATCAATATCCTTAGGACAAGTAGAAGGGAGGATTTCTAGTTAGAATTGCCCTTTTATTATTCAAAGTCAGTAATTAGAAGTTTTTGTTAAGAAATTGAGGAAGTGGTCTTGGGAGATAGTTTTGTCTAATAAATTAAGAATCTGAATGGTTATGTCCTGATGAAAGCTGACTTTAGAAATGGTAAGTGGATAAGCTTGTCTGCGGCTTATGCAGATGGATTTTGGGGGGACACCAGTACTGATAATAAATGTTAAGAATTTATAAACTTGATATGTTTTGGTGCTTTAAAGGACATGAGAAAGGAAAATTTTGAGTAGGCTCAATTGCTTGAAAGATAAAATGCCACATTCCTAAGTTAGGAAGTGGGGTTACATTCGGGATGTTGGGACTATAAAATTCTGAGATAAGGAAACCCTAGTGGGTTCGTGATAGGACAACCCACTAATCATGATTATAGAGGACGTGTTTAGGTTTAATCGGTGGGCATATTGGTATGCCAATAAAATCTAAAATTGTTCAGTGTAGAAGTTTTGAGATTCTGAGGTTGCAAATTGTTAAGGCCATAAACTTTTAGGTAATGATCTAAAACTGTATTAAAATTACGATTACTGTTATAGTCAGAACTTTTGTTCTGTGGTGAATCGAGATCTGTTAGAGTTATTCTCGTATTATAGATATCGTGAGGACAATTTTAGTCATGGTTACCGTTTGATTTTGGTGTTCAGAATGGAATATGTGTCTTATGAAACTGTCGAATTGAGGACATACCAACAAAATGAAGAAAATGTAAAGGGTCCCACTTTTAAAGTTTAATTATGAATTGAAATTTATGTTAGGATTTTAACTAAGCTCGATAAAAGAATTGAAATGCTATGTTGTGCAAGTGACGGTAAGTTGAAATCGAATAATTCAAAATTAAATGACTTATCAGAGTACACAGTGGAAGAGTGATTAATCTATGCATATAATAAGGTTTAAATTAATGTTCAGAGGAAATACTCAATCTTGAGGTTTGTTATGAAATGAAATGAGGCATTCTGCTTGTTTAAGATTCGAAATTAGATTAGAAAGGTGGTTAATGAAATAGGGTTGCCTTCGGACTTAGTAAATTTGAATTTAGAAAGGACGCGACAAATAATGAGAATCAAGGTAATTATGATGTTTATGGTTTTCTAGGATAACCACCTGAATCTGGAAATGAATTGGAGACATTAAGAAGGTTCCTTGACTCTGAAAATTTAAGGATCGTTAAATTTTGAGAATGAAATTTCTATAAGTGGGGTAGAATGTCAGATCCTGATCCTAGAACATGATAATTATGGAGTAATTATATGAATGAAAATCATGTTTGGACTTAAGTATAGTAGAAAATTTGGTATCGAAGAAAAATGATGCGAAATGGGCCAATGAGCGCAGGGAACTCGAGCATCACTCGAGCGCCTAGTAGGCGTAAAAATACGCAAGCGACCACTCGCTGGCCGCTCGAAGCAAGGCGGGAGTGGCCCCCGGTTACAAGTAGTGCGCTCGAGCGCTGTTTTGCGAGAGCAGGCGCTCGAGCGCTGTTTT
>JAOVVI020007935.1:0-14530 GCA_028571085.2 Nepenthes alata
ATAAAGATTGTCAGTTTTATTTTAAATTTTAAGATTGGAAATAATTTGACATAATAATATGACTTATTAAAATTAAGATAAATAAACTTTTTTATTTTGGGACTGAAATGTGACGTCACAATTGCATTTATATAAAATCAGTACAATTAGCATAAATTTTTAAATTTATTGTAAAGTATAAAACGTACATGAACATGTATGTGAAAATCAAAAACATACAAAAGCATTTAAACATGATTTGAAGTATGGACGTTGATGCAGAAAATCAACTCTTAGATATGATGTGCATGATTTGAAGACATATTTTTCATAAGAGTTATATGAAATTAGAATAAACGTATATACATATCAGGTTTAACATTTTCATATACAAAATTAGAGCATATATAAACATTTAAAAAAAGAAATGTTCATAGAGAATATGAAAGAGTAGCAAAAAAAAAGTGTGGTTTGAACACATTTGCCTTAAATTTAAAATTATGAAAAATCACTTGATTCTGACTTGATTCCTCCTTCTCTAACCTTATATCTCTTTCGATCTCTTCCTCTCTTCACCTTCTCTGTCTTATCTTTAAATTTTATAGAAAATGAATAAAATCAATCAAGAGGGTATTATATAGAAAACTAATATATATGTGCTTATCAGGCGCGCATCAGACGCTAAGACAGAAATCTTATAGTCCACAAGCATTCGTCAAGCATATGTTAGGCATGCACAGTTTGTCTCAAAAACGCACGTGCGTCTCCTGAATACATATCGGACCAGAATATTTTGCCTAAAATATACACAAGCGCCTTCAAAAGTGTCATTTAGACACGTCCTTACAATTCAAAATGTATATGTATGTACGTTAAGTATCGATTAAGCGTCACTTAGTTTGATATAACTCAATCAAAATATTAATTTTGATCCAAAATCTCATTTGCCATTGATATATTCATTGACTTAACTTATATCCAACTGAGCATGTGTGAGGCTTTTGTATCCCTCATGCACCATTATCTTGTAAACTAGTACTTAGGGTCCTATTTAAGTCTACAATTTAACCTCAACAACAAAAAATAATTTACTTGTAATAAAATATTTTACCAAAAATTTTGCAATGGGGCATTAACTAGTAGACAACCTACAAGATAGCACCCAAGAACCGAAGTGGAGGGTTAGCATGGATTGCAACAGTGGAGTATTTACCCGAATCACAAGACTTAAGATTTGGCGAGACGAGTGTCCAAGTCAACAAGAGGAAAGCATTGATTGGCTATCATCCTTGACCTATGAGGCTCACATATAACACCAGTCGTATGACACCATCATGGCACAACGGCTTGTTTGAGGTTGCCTATAAGTATTGCACTTCACCACCAAGTAAACGGGTCTATAATTTTTTATGTTTAAGCATTCTTACTTTGGATAAATTTTCTCTCAGACACAAAGCTCTCTTTCATGGCATGCAAATTTTAAGAGCGATTCGATCATCTTTGGACATTTAGAGACATGCCTTGAGAAGTTGTGTATATCTTCGTTGAGCATGACCCTTATCTTAGGCAACATCTAACCTCTATCGCATACACAAAAACCTAATTCAATTCCATATCTAAAAGAAACTTAACTTTTCATAGGCTTAATTCCCTAACTCAACCCCCTTAAAAAGCATTGACCACTTTTATCAATAGGCTTATTGATTGAGTTCAAGGAATAGATAAGTTTTTACCTATCATTCTAACCCTAAATTATCAAAAAAAAATTATTTAAAAACAAAACACGATCTCCTCTATGTTTATGTTGTAGTGCATAGGGCAAGGGTACAGGGTATTTAAATAGAAAAATATTTTTCAGATTATATCAACTATAAATTGAATCTTAATTTAAATACATATTAAAAGAGATTTAATGGTCTAATTGAGGTATTGAGCAAGAATAAAAGCAGTCATTTTAATTTTACAAACATTAGTTTAATTTTAGAAATGGACATGTCAATTTTATTTCTTATTTTTCATTAATTTTTTATTTTGTTTAATGTATACTTCAATAATATATATAAAAAAAGTTAAAATTGCCCCATTATCGGGGGTAAGGTGAAAGGTCACCCTATGGTTGATCTTTCTTTTTATGTTATCCTTTTATCTTTAGCTGGTACTTGCAATCACAAAATATTTTCCTAACACACACACACACTCATGGATTTAATTTTAAATTTTTGGATAAAATAAATTCGATTAAATTGAATATTTAAATAATTTGGATTAAATGTTATTTTTTTTGTGCCGATACCTAAATTTATCGGACTCGGGGGCGCTGCGACGAGGGGAGCGTCGCAGCGCCATACGATGCTCACAGAGCCGTCAGATTGAAATCTGACGGCTCCCATTTTTTTTAAAAAAAATATAAAATTAAAAAAAAAATTTATATAATCATTTTATTTTTAAATCAAAAATTAAATAAAATATAAAAATAAAATAAAAGAAACAAAAACTCTTTTTTTTTTATATACAAACCTACGCCGTTAAATTTTTCAATCTAACGATGTGAGAGGGTATCGCAGGGGCTACGACGCGCTCCCCTCGTCGCAGCCCCCCTCGTTCCAAATTTATCATGCTGTGGATAGCCCTTTGTTAACCTTATTGTACCGAAGTCAATTAAGTCTAAACCCTAACTCTAGAGTCATAGGATTTGATGAGCCTTCCTCTTTAAAAGATAACTACTTTAATTATTTTTAATTATAATTATTTAATATTAATTAAATAATTATATTTTATAATATTAAAAAATATTATTATTTTTATTTACTATTAAAATAAATATTAATCCTATATATTTAATATTAATTAAATAATTATAATTATTAAAAAATTGACTTAACTATTCTTATGGTGGTGGGATATAGATTCCAAATACAAAGTTTCTAGATTTTGTTGGGAAAGGAATTTATAGCGCCATTATATATTATATAATTTAAAATTTTATAAATCTCAAAAATTAATAATCAATATCCGATAATAAATGCCGTAAAATCAAAAACCACAAACTAATTAAAAATAATCAATAGCCGATAACTTTTATATTTTATAAACTCGAGATGCTCTTTGAATGTTAAAGGGTTTTATATTTATATAAGTATTGAGTCGATCCTTAGAATGGTTAAGTAATTTCTTAAAAAGTTATTGTCTATTTTTTTAATAAGGAGTTATCAGCCATTTTGTAATGTTTGTTTCTCTTTTTAATAGACTCCTACCTATTCATCAACGTCTCGTTGCCTATATGAAGAGTTAACACCTACTTTTTTGAGGGATGGTTAACCGATTTATTTTCTATTGATTGATTCTCTTCTAAATAGTTACATGGGGTATTGTATAACTATTACGTTTATAATCATGAAATTTACTGAACTATCGATAAAATTATGGCTAAATTTTATTTTATTGACTTAGAATTATGGGACCTATGAACTAGCTAAGGGAATGGGTGAATGCCAAACTCGTCGATCCGTCATTTTTAGAATTAGAATTTATTGTTCCCCGTCCATCTTTATGGTAATTATAATTTAACTAGTTTGGTCATTTGTTATTAGATAACTCAATATTGGTCGACATACCTGTTTGATTAGGCACAAATATCCAACTTCATGACCTATTTTTTTGGTTATGTTTATCTTTTATCAAGTTCAGTTATATGCTGGTCCATAAAAAGAATAATTATGATAAAATTAATAATTTTTTTTTGTTATTTTTTGAGATGAGTTAATTTTATTCTTGTTTTTTGGTTTATTTTATTTTATGATCATAAAATTATTTATTTTAATATAATATTTATTAAAATTATTTATTTCTAATTTTATCATTCTATCATTTAATAAAATATAACATGGCATCTACTTCAATTAAAAATAGAAGAAATAACAACAAATTTAATAGATGTTAAAATATTTCCAATAATTTTGTCCCCCAAATTGAAAAATCCACTAAAGAAATGGAAGTAAAAGCCATGTAAGCAACTGAAAGAAATTGATGGGACAAAAGGGATTACGCGGGCGTGTCGACACTCTCGCGCTCATTCTCGCACAGAAAGTCGCAGATGAACTGAGGAAAGAAGCGGATCCCTTCTTTCCCAGCCAAGCCCTTCGAGCCGTCAAATATGTCGACATTTTTATTCCCCACTCTCTCTCCTTCTCCCTCATCTCCATTGTCTCTCTCTCTTTCTCTCTTCTTTTAACTCCTCACGCATCGGCACCATCAACTTAACCAGCTCTTTCCAACTGAGAATACCTCTTTCGTACCTCGCAGGAGTGTCTGCTCTACCTCCGCATTCAATCCTCGCTTTTCGTTCGAGAATCGAGACTTTTATTCGACCCAAGTGCGCCTTGACGTTCCCTGCTAGCTGTAAACACCTCCCCCAATCGTACATACCGTTTTATCATGTCCTTCGTCGAGGTTAGTCCTGCAGTCACTTAAAAATCAACGCCGAAGCTCTCGATTTTAATTGAATTGTATTTTTTTGTCCAACTTCAGGACATACTGCATTGATCAGTTCAGATGAAAATTCAGCACGCTGTCGGGTAAATGAACCGTGAACACGGTCTGAGCAGAAGTTTTCGATCTTGGAAGACGGGTGCTTGCTTTCTGGGTGAAACGTTTGCTGTTCTGTCGAAGTTTGGGACCGTAAATCGTGAGTGATATTCTGTTTTGTCCCATATGAAAACCCCATGTTTTGGGTCTCCTTTTCTGCTTCCCATAAATAAAGGCAGTGTTGGCAGTGCTTCCTTTCCAGGTTCGTTTTTTTTCTTTGTTTGATTTCCCCCTGTTTTTTTCTATGCCTATATTTTTGTGGTTCTGGCATTTCATGGTTTTTTCTTAGAATATTAATCCGTTGATATTCTCATTCTTTGCGAATTCAGAGACCCTTTTACTTGAATTGCAGTAAAAAAAATTACCCAAATTTGGCTTCCCAATCGAGAATTTTCTGTTTTCTTCGAACCAAATATGCAACGCTAACATCTGGGCACTCTTGTTCTTTCGTAATTCAGTGACCCTTTTGCGCCAAATTTCAAATTCCATGGCCAATTCGAGATGCATCTTAACCGAGTCAGAGAGCTGCCGAGACGACTCGACCGCGTTGACCCTGAAACTCGTGGCAATCTGTGCAATCCTCATCGCCGGAGTCGCCGGCATCGCGATCCCGCTCGTGGGCAAAAAGTGGCGCTGCCTCGGCACCGACAGCAACGTCTTCGTCGCGGGCAAGGCCTTTGCCGCCGGCGTAATTCTTGCCACCGGATTCGTCCACATGTTGCCCGACGGGTCATCCAACCTGACTAGCTCGTGCTTGCCGACATACCCATGGTCGAAATTTCCGTTTTCTGGGTTCTTCACAATGCTTGCCGCTCTTTTGACGCTTCTGGCCGACTTTGTGGGGACGCAATATTACGAGAGGAGGCAAGATAAGTCAAGCCAGAGTGATGAACTCGGGAGAGATGGGTCGCTTGACTTGTTATCCGATTCGGGTATTGTGCCTGTGGATCGGGTCGATGCTAAGGGCAAGGATGGGAAGGTGTTTGGGGAGGAGGAAAAAGGTGGGATGCATATCGTTGGGATATATGCCCATGCGACGTCGCATCAGGGGCATAATCACCCCCCTTCTGAAGGACGGAGGACATGTGATAGGCACGTGCTTGATGAGTCTACACATGGCCATGGACATGGACCTAGACGAGGTGACGAGGGCAGCGTTTCCCGACACGCCGTCGTTTCACAGGTAGATCAGTTACTATCAGTTTTTTTTTTCCTCGTCAATTAATATCTATCATTTCTGACGTGTCTCTTCTTGCGTTATTTTTAATGGGGTACTGAAATACAAATAGCTTTTTAATCGACCCAAACCAATTTAAAAACATATATATATATATAAATTTACTGTCCAAATAATCAAATAGTAAACATCCCTAATATGTACCGATGAAAGTGGACGATAATGTATTATTGCATTATCCTTCACAGAGGCGTGAGGCAAGCACGTTGCCTTGGTTCTCTATTTTTATTTTTACTTTTATTTACAAATAAAAGTGTGGGGACGTGAGTACAAATATCTTGGGTTCATTTTTTGGGGCCACACTTTGGTAGGTTGAGAGTCGATTTTGTAACTTGTAAGAGGGAAGGGGAGGATATGATCACATCACATCCTGCGTGTCGTGGTGGACAGAGGTGTTTGGCTGATAAACTCTCTGATGACCGCAGCGTTGCAAGTGCAGATGCTTGTGTTAAAGGCATCGTCTTCTCTTTTCAACTCGCTTCCCGCCGTTGGATCATGCTGAATTATGATATCTGACCTTCAATAGGAGCCACTGATCAATAAAATAAGAGATTCTAAGGCCCACCCATTCGATATTTTATAAGCCATTTCGCTTTTACAAGTAACTTAAAAGATTCGAATTATGGGCCAAACTTGAGTGAATCCCTCGAAGATTAGCTCCTCTTTCGTTTACGATCAATATGGATTCAGGTAGAGGATCCAGTAACATAGCCCATCTCGTTAAACGTTCATAGTTATAGCTCCTACCTATGCCCCAGATCACAATAAATGCTAATTTCGGTTTCGGACAAGAAGAATGGCGCAAGTATTGGACGGCTTTGAAAATCACTTGGTTTGATCGGTGACACAGTTGATATGGCCATCGGTATATACTCCACGACGATAATAAATCAGTAAATCAGTAAGAAACTGATAATAAATCGGTGAAACTGATCATTTGGTGCAGGTGTTGGAGCTGGGGATCGTGTCGCATTCCGTTATAATAGGATTATCTCTGGGAGTCTCACACAGCCCATGCGCAATACGACCGCTGATTGCGGCGCTGTCCTTCCATCAGTTCTTCGAAGGCATCGCCCTCGGAGGCTGCATCTCCCAAGCTCAGTTCAAGGCGTGCTCGACCGTGGTCATGGCCTGCTTTTTCGCCCTCACGAACCCCGCAGGCATAGCTGTCGGCATCGCCGTGGCCTCCTTCTACAATCCCGACAGTCCCCGGGCTCTCGTCATCGAAGGCATCCTCGACTGCGCCTCGGCCGGCATCCTCATCTACATGTCTTTGGTGGACCTGATAGCGGCCGATTTCATGAGCAAGAAGATGCGATGCAACGTGAGGCTCCAGATCATCTCTTATTTTGCGCTCTTCCTAGGAGCTCTTTTGATGTCCTCCCTCGCCGTCTGGTCCTGAACATTTTTTTCTTTTTTACGGTGTTGAGTTCTCTCACCACCACAGCCATGGCAGAACCCGATAAATTGAAATAAAAAAATAAATAAAATGGGGAAGGAAACACGCTTTTTTCTTACCTGTTCATCCTTGAAAACAGGGTTTTCCCCTTGTGTTTAAAACAGGGGAGATTATAGTATGGAAATTGTGATCAGCAAGTGAATTTTATGAAGCAAAATGATACTTTTACTAACAATTTACAACTCTTTTATCGAGATTGTCCGTACAAATCTTTTAAACTGCGTTTGTTTTGATGCGTCATTTCAACAACCCGGTAGTAAATTATCGCTGCGAGTGTTAAAACTCTTTCATAAATGCCTTCCTCTTCGAATTGTTGTTTCTATGATTTTAATTTTTTTTTTACTTTTTCAGTAATCTGTTATTAAGCTCGCTTTTGTTTGTTTTTTTCATCGTTTTAATAATTAAGATGAATTCTTATCGCATAAAAGATAAAAATTAAAATAGTATGAATGGACCATGTCATATCTCTTCTGTAGTGCAGTTTGCAGAATAAATTACACAAAAATGTCGACACCCTTGTTATGATTCCTCTAGAAAAAGAAGCGGCTGTTGAAGCTGACCTAACAACTGGAAGCCCCTTAATGTCTCATTTATGTCGGCATTCTGATATCCCCTCCCACAGCTGCCTTGTCGTTTCTTCTTCCCTCCATGTTTGTTTATGACAAATGAATGCGTAATTAGATGAGTATAAATATAATTGATTTTCAACTGTACATCAGTTTCCTTTTCTTTAATTATTCACTTTAGTGTTTGTTAGACCATAGATCAAAGAATTCGCGTTTTGTAAGTTACAAATACTAGGAAAGATTATAAAATTGAGATATTTATTTGATATATCATCTGATAATTAAATTAGTATCACACTAACTAAAATTATAATAAAAAATATTAATGAATTAATATTTTTTAACAGAAATGACTATTTTGGATTATAAGGGGAGATATTTAAGATATCATATCTATGCCGTATAATGGTTCTTTGGAAAAGGACCTGGAATAATAGGTTTACTTTTAAAAAAAAGTTCAATAATTAAAGCATTTTAAAGCAGAATATGTATTCTTTTATCTTAAAAAGAAAGAAATATAAGTGACAGATGAAAATGTGTCTCCGCCCTCAAATATATTTGGAAGAAATGTTTGCTAAACCTAACTTTTACTTGAGTTTAGACTTTATGTTTTCTTGGGAGTTCAAACTTATAAAGTCTTGATAGAGAAATAATGTATTTATAAAGATACCAAGTTGATGGGTTCAGTAAAATTTGAGCATGCCCAATTCGAGGCCCATGAAAAAAAAACCGCACAATCCAAAGGAATTCCCACGCAGCTCGTGGTCTAGCTGACATTGGCCTAGCAAACACAGTTTTGGATGGACCGTAATGCAGTACAGAAACTCTAACTTAACAAATTTATAAATGCTCGCACCAAAAGTCCAACATCGTCTAAACAAGATGAACCTATGTGCGAACCACAATATAAATTTAATTTTTGTAGCAGACTTTCTCAAATTTCGGACAGGGAGAAACCCTGTCTTTTTCTTCCTCCCAGGGAGGAGACACCTCCCTAAGAGGGGCATTGGCCATCCTTCTCCCTAGGAGTCCTCCTTTCAGGCGCCACCCATCTAGGAACCTTCCTTCCAAAAATCCTTCTTTCAGAAGTGCTATTTGTCGAGGAGCCCCCCTTTCAGGATTCCTCCTTCAAGGTGCCATATGTCTAGGAGTCCCCCTTTTGGGAGTCCTCTTACCAGGTGCCATCCATCAAAGAGCCATCCTTCCATATGTCTTTTGTCTAAGGAGCCCCTTCGTTCGGGGAGCACATCGTCCAAAAGTCCTTTGTCTAAGGAGCCCCCCCCCTTTAGGAGATTTTTCCTCCTTTTATGAGTCCTCAGTCCAAGGAAACCTCTATCCAGAGAGTGCCTGCTCTAGAAGCCATTTGTTTAGGGAGCCATCATTCCAAGAGTTATCATTCCAAGCACCATCTATACAGGAGTTTCCTTTCTAGAGCCCTCATTTCAGGAGCCCTTCATCAAGGAGCCGCCCTCCTTCTAGGGGCTATGCTATCCATCCATGAGGTCTACCATCCAGACGTCATATCGTCCATCTAGGTACCATCTATTCATTAGCCGACCTCATTTCAGGGGCCATATTGTCCATCCAAAAGGCGTGCTATCTAAATGTTATGCTGCCCATTCAGGAGCTCTCCGTCCAGGAATAGCCTTCCTTCTAGGAGGCATTCCTTCATTCCAGGGGCCATATTGTCCATCTGAGAGACTCGTCATCCAGACATCATACCGTCCATCTAGGCTCCCTTCATCAAAGAGCCATTCTCCTTCTAAGAGGCCTTCTATCCTTTTAGGGGCCTTACTGTCTATTTAGAAAGTCTACCATCCAAACATTATATCGTCCATCTAGGTGCTCTCTATCAAGGAGCAGCCCTCCTTTTAGGAGGCTTTTCTTTCTTCCAGGGACCATGTTGTCTACCAAGAGGTCCGCCATCTAGACGTCATGCCATCCATCCAGGCGCCCTCCATCTTGGAGCCGCCCTTCTTCCAGGAGCCATGCTTTCTATCCAGGAGGCTCGCCATCATACTATCCATTCAGGCGCCCTCCATTTAGGAGCAATTCTCTTTCTAGGTAATCTTCCTCACTTTCAAGGGTCATACCATCCATCCAGGAGGCCAACCATCCACGTACCATGCTCGCCTTCCAAGAGGCTAGCACCATATAAGAGTCGCACCCTCCTTCCAAGAGGCCTATCATCCATTTAGGACCTGCCTCTTAACCGAGCACATATCAAATTGCCCCTCAGTTGGGCGCACTACGAAGCCGCCCTTCAATCGGGTGCACATTTAAGTCGCTCCTTAACTGCGCGCCCCTCTATGTCACATTTTACTCGAGCGCACTTCTAAACCACCATTCAGTCGAGCGCATCTCTAAGCCATCCCTCAATTGGGTATACTTCTAAGTCATCCCTCCGTTGAATGCAATTCTAAGCTGCTTTTTAACTGGGCACATCTCTAAATCGCCCCTCAGTCAGTATGCTCACACTCAATTTTTCGTCACATATATCCATACATTCTCTCACATCATTCTTACATATTTCTATTTTTTTAATAATAATTTTTGACTTGAACGTCGAATAATAAATCAGGGTGCGAGTCCCGTCAATCATTTGACATATTATTTATAAATTATGGTGTGCAAGTTTCAAGTTAATAGATACGGCGATCGGATCGACTGCGATTCAACGCGTAGTAAAATATTGAGTCGCTCCCTAATGCATTAACGATCCAAATACTAGGAACCCATCACAAGTCTATCACAACAGTGGCCAAATTAGCAATTTAAATGTAAGATGATGGGACATAAGGATGATTTTTCTTATTAATAAAATGTGGCATTCATGCTTTCATAATTTTTGAGGTTTGATTGTCAATCTAATAGTCGTAGGCTTACTAGATGGACTGTAATCGATTGTTCAAATTTCTCGGGTCAAATCTCGTTCACGTCATACATTGTTGTTGAAGACTTATTATTTTGTTGCTACAATCTCACTGGCAAATTAAGATACCCCTTTTGATGGCAATCTACAATGTGGCGATCCTATTCTTGACGAATTCAGAAAACGTAAACCAAATTCAAGTAGAAGATGAAATATACAATCTGTTGAGTTCTTTTATAGCTTTCTCATGGATGTCACAATAACGGATAGTCATTATGAGTATGCGTAATATTTGTGTGAGGATTGATCAAAAGACGATGGAGAGTCATCCAAGTAATAAAAAATATTGAAGGGTTGCGTAATATTAATACGAAAATCGGCTGAGAATCAGTCAAAGAGCAACAGAGTGGCATACAATAGACGCTTGATTTACAGATATGCGCCAATTTCAGATTATGGTACTCGAGGATCGCTTGATAGGCGCACATGCACGTATTGGTCAGATTAGGGGTGCTTGATGTGCGCGAGCAACAGAGTGCTAGTGCGCCCATTACAGTGGTCTTCTGCGATGCATTCCTAACAGGCACTCGAACACCGCTCCTGATATAAAATCATGCATGACGTAATTTTAGAGTATTCGAAATCATTTATCATAGAAAGAGTGTCACAAAGAGAAAGAAATGAGAGAAAAAGAGAAAAGAGAAAAATGTTTGGTATTCGATTGAGATCCGATTTGAATTTTATTTTTTGTCAAGGTCGATATGTTGTTCTAAAGTGGATTTTAAGAACGTATTTCATTTGATTGCTCTTATTTCTAATTATATTATTTGGTGAGTTGTTAGGTGTATTGAAAGATTTATAATCAATTAATTTTCACTTGGGAATTATAGTAAAGGGATTTCACGGGGAGTTATTTATAATCGGCACTTTTATTATAGTTAATTTTTTCAAAATTTGAATCGTGCTTTTTTACTATGTTGAAATTAATTTTTTATGTTAAAAATATTATTTATTATTATATTACTTGTACACTTAATTGGAATATCAGCCGCCGGCTTGGGTGAATCAAGATAAAAGAATGAACAGTGATAACGACAATACAAACAAGAATTATAAAATTAAAGAGAAAAGATATGAATAATTTTACGTGAAAACCAACTTCTTAGAAAAATAATCACGGGACGATTCATCCGTAAATCTACACTGTGAAAATTTGTTACACAAACCCTTAAAATAGAGTATAAGAGCTCATTATCTTGTACTAGATAAACCTGAGCAGCGGTAAGAGTAATAAAAATCTCATTCTCTCTTTACTTTAATTTATCTCATTAGCGGCGCTCATTGGTATATACACGCGGTAACTATCCCCAATTTTTTCTTAATTGTACTCTTTTTTATATACCCTAAAGAGAAATTTGCACCTTTGTTCATTGTGGGTCACTGAAATCAGCAGCTGGTCATCATTTAGATTAAGCAGTCTAGTCGCCTTTCATTCTCAGAAATCTGATCTACTAGTTGACATCGACATTCGACTTTCGGCCACAGCACCTAGTTGCCCCTCGACCTTGGTAGCTCACCGCACCCACGAAGTTTGCACAAATACTGCAATCCTCCGTCTCAGTATAATCCCCGTGTGTCCTCATCCAAACTGTCGAATGGCTTATCAGTCGGATATAGGTTTACACAGGAGTGACCTGTAACTCGATGCTCACGAGTTTTATAATTGACGTTTAATCAAGGGTTCGAGTTTATTTCATTGTATCAGATTATATGTATCCTGGTTGAATCCCAATAAAATCATTTTGTAATCAATCATCATCTTACTGATGATAAAACAGGTAGAATCAGAAATCAAGAGGGGAGGCGATTACGAACATATCAAGGCTTAATACAGTGGAAGGGAAATGATATAAAGCTAAACGAGCGAATTTCGTTTCACCTGCGATTCGAAATCTGTAAGGTTTTCCGGATAGTATTTGGCGCCACTTGTGAGAGTAGATGTCGATTCGAGTTGCAAGCCAGAATCTAGAGGACTGCCGGCACGACACGGCCGCATTGACTCTCGAAGTCGTGGCAATCAGCACTATTCTCGTCGCTGGAGTCACCGGAATCGCAATCCCTCTCTTCGGATTCTGCGTGTGTTTCGTGTGCGCACGCGCTATCGTGGCCCCACCGTGTTGGCGTAAAATTCGCGAAAGCCACGGTGACCGAACGGACAAAGGTCTCGGATAGCAACACAGAAAGAAGCTCTCGGACGGACAAGACAACAACAATAGAAATCGAGAAAACACACAGAGATTTTGGCGTGGAAGTACCCTTCTTCAATCAAGGAAAAAATCACCGAAAATACACTATGAAAGGATTATTACTATCGTTAGCTACACAAGCTCAAACGAAGGGAAAAAGGATCTCAAGTATACTGCCTCTCTCTACAAGTGTTTCTCACTCTACAACTAAGCTTGCCCTCACAGCTCTCTCAAGGCTCTCTCCTTCAGAATATTGCCGCTAGAAAATAAGCAATGGCCGCAAGCTCTGTATATATACACAAGGTGCCAGCCTGGATTGCCAGCCACCCTACTGCCACCGTACTGTCCGTAGGGTGGTGGAAATATCCCGCATGACTGTCATGTCAGGCGCAGGCCTGGCGTGTCAGATGACAGTCCTGACACCTGAAAAGTTGTCGCCTCAGCAATGTCCAATCAGAGTAGGTGATCACCGTACCTACAAAAGCGGCCACAGCAGGCCTACGAGAATAGAGTAACGCCTATGACCTTAGGCTCCTCGTCCACTGTGCTCAGACATGACCAATCGCAAGAGTCCTCGTCTAAAAGACGCAAAGGTGTTATCGTCCATTCCTTCAATGGAGTCCGCGGACATGTCCTTCGGGAGTGACCCCAATACGCCGTTGCTGATTTTGAGGGGGCACAAATTCACGTGAGGATGCAAGAGGTATGTTGAAAATTTGAAGGAGGTGGGGAGCCGGTGTGGCCGGAGGTGATAGTGGCGGCGGGGAGGGGAAGAGAAATGTTAAACATTTGAGAAAAAAAAAAACAAAAGGCATTTGAAAACATGGCTGTTTAAAAAAATATGATAGTTTGAAGGGATATTTTTAGAAGTTGACGTGGACGTTAGTAGTGGGCCTGTCCAAAATAGATAATTGGCCTAGAATCGATAGTGGCTTATTTATTTCTGGGACGATCAAGTTGTCATTGACCGAAAGAGCGCAACAAGTAGGCAAGACGCAATCCCAAATAAACACGGCCCAAATCAAAATTAGCCCACGTGCACCTTCCAAGACTTAACGATCGTCTGTCTTAATTCCCTACATCACCAAAAAAGGTAATCTTATCTGTAATGAAAATCTTCCAAAATCAGAACACAATCTGAAAGGATTGCCTACAAATCAGCGCGCGATCTTTAGAAAACGTCTAACGGTTATTGTGCGTGGCACCTCCATAGAAAAAAGGGAATCCTGTTTTCCGACCGTTGTAACCCAGAATGGTGACCACGGCCATGCTGGGGAAGGTAATGATCCCCACAAAAAGCAGGCTTCCTGTTTCGCCGACTAAGGAATGCAATGGGAGCCTACGACTATAAAAGGCCATAGAGATTCACCCCATAGACACGCTCTCTTGCATACTCAAACTAATAGAAGCTCTCTAAGCTCTTAAACATTCTACCGCTCTCTCTATTATTAGTTCCCTATGAGTTCATGTCACGAACCCGAACCAAGCAAGTCAATTTAAATAATTAATTATAATTTCTAAAATTTAAACTTTTAAATAATTTTAAAATAAATAATACTAAATACCAAAATTCGGGTGTGACAAACT
>JAOVVI020007936.1:0-14530 GCA_028571085.2 Nepenthes alata
AACTCGGCTTGCTGACGCCAACATGCAGGCTCGAGGTCACATTTTGGCTCTTCAAGAGGACTTCGAGCTATTTCGAGCACATTCTGGGGAGGAGCACGCGCGGTTGGAGGTCAAGGTCGAGGCTCAGGCTGGAGGAAGTGGCTCCTGCACCGGAAAGGAGGTTCCAGGACGGTATTTGTCTCAGCCGGAGAATAGCCAGGCTGGAGGAACCAGGCTTCCGCGTCGGCATCCTGGATTCTCAAAACTCGGCATCCTTACTCGTGCTCACCTGAGAGAATTTGCTGTTCTAGATTCTTCAGGGTCTAGTGAGAGTGACTAGTTGTAGTCTGTGGCCGTCGACTGCCTCATGTTGTAAAGGGAATTTATTAGTGGAACATATAATAAAGTTGCTTACTTGACCGTGCCGCTTGCTTGTGCTTGAATACTCCCTCCTTTGTTTTTCTCTTTTCTTTGTCTTTTTATGGAGTGTTTATGGGACATGGACAATTTTCGCGTGTGGAGCTTTTCCATTGGTCGTCTGCCTGCTTCTTTGCTTCGTAGAGCCGCTCGACCTTCTTTTGGCTATATTTTCTTTATCTCACAAAAATGTTCGCGGACATGCAACGGCTTATGTTTGGCATGAACCATCCGAGGAACATTCGAGTTCTCGGCCACTTCTATGGGTCAAGGGACAATGTCCTTGGGTGTACGCGCAAGTCCTCAAGCACTTTGCCGATGACAATCTCTGGAAGAGGGTTGTCCGAGAATTTTCCTAGAGCCCGAGTACCTGACCTGCACCGCCGTTTTCGTGATTGAAGTGCAATAAGCACGCATTTAAGGCGGTTTGACGTCTCCTTGGAAATGTAAGCCCACTTTTACTAGCAGCGCGTGGGCAGATGACATGTGGCTAGGGTAATGATGGGTGCGCCTTTTTGAATTTCAAAGCCTTCTTGACGTTTTAAATACTGCCTTTTGCCTTTCTCTAAGTTCCAGAGGCAATTCCTTAGGGTTTCTCATGACTGTGTGGCACCTTATTTGTCTTCCTTTGTCTTCTTTCCTTAAACCCTGATGGCACCAGGAGTGCATGACTTTATTTCTTTAGTCACTTTGGCTAGTCTTGAGGCCATCCGAGTAAAATACGACATCCCTGATTCTATGGCGATGGTGGTCCTAGAGGTCCACGAGAGGACTTGTAGTCCGCCTGACAGCTTCATTACCATCTACATAGTTTACCTTAAGGGTGGACTTCGCTATGCCATGGCGCCAGAGTTCTACGATATGATGAGGGCCCTGGAGGTCCCTGTTGCTAGGCTTCAACCAAATGCCGTCAGGTATTTGGTCTTGCTCTGCATTTTTGCTCGCTGTCACCAGAGGCTCTTCGACCCTGTAGCGTTGAAGGACATCCTGAGGTTTTCTCATACTCAGGATTGGATTGTGGCCACTCCGCGCCCCAAATTTTAGGCCATCAGTGGCGGGAATCCTAATTCCACAAAATGGTGGAAGGATAAATTCTTCTTCCTGGGTATTCATGAACACTGGGGAATCCCCAATGAATGGGGAAATGTGCATTCCCATTTTAGTGATGATTGCACACCTACTGAGCGGATGGCCATAAAGGATTTCAGGGACTTGCTGCTGGCCAACCTTGGTTCCTTTCATGAGAACAAGAAGAATTAGTGGTTGAAGCCCGAGTACCTAGCTAAAGCCAAGTGGGTGTCCCAGCTCGGGAACTCTGGTGGTGCCGCCGCTGTTGTCCAGAGGAAGAGAAAGAAGTTGAGAAAGAAAGGGAGGACTCTGAGGATAGAAGAGCCGACTGAGCGTCCAAGGAAGAGCCTCCGGATTGAGATCTCCAAACATCTGGTGACTATTGTCGAGTACTCTTCGTCCTATGACAACGATGCTTCCATCGCTCCTCTAGTGAGGGGGCCGAGAGCTACGGGCGCTGAATCAGCCCGAGAGGTTGAAGACCTCGGCCTCCCTGTAGTTGCGGTGTCCTTGGGGCAGCCTTTTGAGCCCGTGGGGTAGTCCGCAGACGCGTCCGCTGCCCAGCTTCCCCTTGATGAACCAACGCCTGACGTCCCTTCTGAGTATACAACGGATTCCTGGGACTGGATCATTAACCCATCCGAGAGCACTGATGAAGGGCAGCCTACGAGGGAGGCTGAGGCGGCCTTGGCCGATGGAACAGTTGTGATGGTTATGACGACACCTTTTGAAACTGCGGAGGCCGCGGCCGAAGAGACTGCCGTAACTGTAGAGCCCCCATGTTTAGAGATCCAAATTTAAAGCCCAATGATGACACCTCGCAGTGTTCCGGAGGAGGTCTTGACCGCGGATGTTGATGCAAGTCTGAGCGCTGCTGAGGAGAAGAATTTTGCTACGAAATTTTATTTTCTTTACAGAATAGGGCCAGTAGGTCTTACCAACTAACCGAGTAGCCAAGCAAGGAATGGAATGTGTATGTGTGACGGAACGGGTCCTAATTTTCATAAGATCCTCCGTCAGATAGGTTCAGAACAGAAATTCTAAATTTATATTAATAATTTCTACAGAAATTTCGGTAAGATTTCGTCTAAAATTGGACGAAAATCAAAATATATAACCAGTATATTTAATAACCTGTACAATACAAATCCATACAAAATAGCCTATCCAAGCACACAACTAACCAAACATCATAATCCACATCCTACAACACACATTCACAGGATCTCAAGGGCCATCCATAGCTTTAGATAAATTATTCTATCTACTATATCAGAACTCGTATGAGAGATGCCATCTAGGACCTGTACAAATATCAGAAAAATATATAACAGAAGCAACTATATAAACCTACGAAAGCATAATTTCTGTTTCATCACATACATGACATACATTTCATAAGCGGTATCTATATACACAAGACTTATATATAAAATCCAGCATTTACATTTAAACCGTTTCTTTCGAAGTCTCCAAAATACTTCAGTCTAGAAAAATCTTTAGGATAAACTTTAATTTACTCTCTCTCATCTGGCATCAGCTCTATGGTCTCATCTGGAGGGAAAAATAGTAAACAGTGAGTCGAGGCCCAGCAAGGTACATGCAGGCATGTAGTAAAACTTTTATGTAGAACAAAATATAATAAAATGGATACAGATACATGTTAAAGTATAAATGCTATAAGGTAGTAATTCATAGAAACTATAGCAGAAACATAATACAGAAGATTACAGAACTGTCTAAAACAGAACAATCAAGCTTCGAAAATCAGAATAAACGTAGCTAAGTTTCGTTAATAATAAACCGGTAAAACAGAATCTAGAAAGCGAAAATCGATCTTAATTCTATAGCTTATAGAAATTCCCTTTTCTATCAATATAGGACCCCACTAGTAAACTTTACTGCAAAGGGGGCGAATAATCGAGGATAGATTGTGTTCACTCCACACAATCAAAGGCCAAAAATATGAACAGGAGATCCCTTCTCGTGGGATCTATACAGGTGTGCCTCCGAAGGTAGGCCAGGTCCAAGATCTTTCCTTTTGATGTAATGCCCCGAGGAAGGGTGGACCACGTATAACTCTATGGACAGATTTATCATCGATTACCACCGTAACATTCTAAGGCATGTTGGAGAATCTAACTTGACCGTATATCAGTCCTGGGTCCTAAATAACGGTATCAGAAATATTTTTCCTTCTTATTTCATAACTAAAAACCCCTTTTTAGTTTCAGAAGTCAGTCAGAATTTCACAATTACCCTTTAGTTAACTTCAGAATGTTCAAAAACAGTTTATAACCCTTCAGATTTATTTTAAAATATACAGAGATAGTTAGAAATCCTTCAGAATTAGTTCAGAATATACAGTAACGGTCTAAAAACCCTTCAATTTCACTTCAGAAGTGCATGGAAATTTTTTAGTATAAGCCCGTGTGAAATTTTTAAAAATAATTTATATCAGAAGCTTTATTTCAGTACAGATTAACTTTTATACAACAGAAATTGTAGGTAAAAATCATTAAAACCCATTATTTTCGTACCTAAGGTTTGACCGAAATTATTGGACGATAAATGGATATCAAACACATGTATTTTTACGAAATTGAAGCCAGATATTGCAGTATATACATGTAAATAAGAAATCCGTCCGATCAATTTACAGAAACAGGCTTTATTTACAGTAAACATATAGAACCATATATTTAAAACATAAATACCATTTCTGAGGTACAAAAAGGCAGTAATAACAGAAAATAACGTCCAAGGTACACTTGTCTGAACTCGATCTACAGTTATCGTGAGTCAAATCGGGACTCAAAGGTAGATTTTCCCCCTTTTCTTTCTCTTCTCTCTCCTTCCCTTTCTCCTCCTTCGCTGCTGGGTCGTGGGCTGCTGAGAAATGAACCCAAATCCCTAATTATCCTCCTTTAAAACGCGGGAGAAAGGAGTCACGTGACTTGGCCCGTTACAAATCCCTAATTATCCCTAATTCCAGTATAAATCCTGGGCCGCGCTCGAGCGTGAATTGGGAGCTCTTCGAGCGCCCGGTTTTGTTATTTTTGCTCGGGTGGTGCCTCGAGCGCCACTCAAGTGGTGGGTTCTGTTATTTAGGCCCCAGTGGCGCCTCAGGTGCCACCTGGGCTAAATTTGCCTCTAAACTAAAGTCTTCCCACTTTTTCCATAACCCAATTGCCTTAAATATACTTATATTAATTTAATAATTTGGAATTATCATATTTTTTGGATCGTGATCTCACAGTATGTATCCACACATTCTAAAGTGCTACCTACGATACCCCAAACTTTAATATCCTGTGGTAAATGGTATACCTTTCACTCGATATAAAAGGCCAGATAATAAATATGCCACCATAGCATCTCCTGTGGCCTAGGACTATTACTTAGTCTACCACTGTAATATTCTAAGGCATGTTAGAAAATACTACCCTCTAAAATATAAATCCTAGGTTCAGATTCCTAATTACTTATTCTGAAGGGAAGGTTTCATCGTAATTCTTATACAAAATTCTCAGTCCCCGAGAACAAATCATTAAACATAATAAATTATGAAGTTTTCTTCATATACTTTGTATAACTTGCATAATTCTTGATTACAGATACAAATAAACATATTCTTGAGCATACTGATACACATTTTTATATCCTTATGAGTTTAAGTCTTCACAAGTCTTTGAATACATGTACAAATCAGTGTAAAGCTTGGAGTATTCAAGAAATTCTTACCACAATGAGCCAAACATAACTTTAGAGTTTCCGAATAATAAATCCCTTCACAAATGCTTCCAACAATATTGTTGGAATATGTGAAATATCATATATAAAAGATATGTGAATAAATACCAAATAATCAAAGCACCAATGTTCATAAAACTAGGGTTTCAAAGTTCTAAGGCCAGATCATGCATAAATCTCAAAATAAACAGATCAATTTCACGGGGTAAGGGTTAGGGTTTCGTTAGAGATAATACAGCACAAAACTTGAAAATCAGACATTAAATCAACAAATATGCATACTCAAGGCATGAGTTTCATAAAATATACACTTGGACAGGTATCAAAATGAAAATACCCGAGAAAAACAAAACAAAAGTTCAACAAGAGAAAGGATATTATATTGCTGCACTGGCCTTGACCCAATCCACAACTTTTTTAACTAAATCTAAGTTGGAATTAGACTCAAAAGTCTCAAACTCCTCTTCCTCTCTCTTCTCCTTTGCATTCTTTCACTGTCCTCTCTCTCGGATGTGAGCAAAAATGATAGAAAAATCCTCACACGCACTTAAATATATAGAATGGCGCTCGAGCGCCAGTCAAGCTATAAGGTACTGGTTTTCACGATGTGGTAAATATGAGTAGTGTGGTTCCGAAAACTAAAATATAGTAATTGGGAGGTAATTAAGTTAAAATAGGTGAATTGAGGTCAAAGGATACGAGAGGAATCGGTTTGAAAAGCCCAAATATCTGAAATTGGTAAAAATGGGAACCCAAGTTATAAACCGTGAAATGTTAATCCGTAAATAATATTTTGAGTTTTAAATTATGATAATCAAGTCTTGTTAAGGTTATATAATCAAAATTAGGGTCCAATAATATGAAAAATTAGGTTAGAATGGTTAAAATGGGTCCCGGATGGCAAAAACGCAAAGAAGGCTTGCTACAGGCTTGACGTGGGCCTGACCAGCGCTCGAGGTGCCAGCCGAGAGCAAAAATCAGAATGCGTCACCCGAGGAGCGCCTGAGGTGCCACCCGGGCATGAAAAATAGAATTGCACGCCTGATGAGCGCTCAACCCTTTGGGTGTCTTGGCACCCGATGAGTGTTCGAGCGGCGCTCGAGTGCGCTTCAAGAACCTTCCCACCGACTTACTATGCTCGTGTTTAAAAAGAGAAAAAGGGGGGGAGAGAGAGAGGAGAGAAAACGAGCAGAACGCGAGGGAGAAAGAGAGGAGGAGAGGAAAAGGAAGGATCTCTCTGCCATTTTCAATTCGATCAGAGTGAGAAAAATAATAAATTAGGCAGATGCAAGTGTACCCTAATCCTTGTTTTTCTTTATTACTATTTTCAGCTTACTCTAAGATTCTCCTCTTTTAAGATTTGTACATAATACCGAATATTTTTTATTTTTCTCACGATATTATGAATAAGTGCATGAGTAAATATGAGTATTGTGAATGGTGAGTTTATTTTCAGTATATATTTTGTGTTACACGTCTGGAATGTATCCGTGTGCTGTTCACCAAACCCTGAAAATGAAAATTGAGAAAATAAATAAGGAAAAAATAAATTATAACATGAAAATATGATATTGTGAAGCATTTAAGTTAATAAATACCTTATTTGTAATATTGTTAAAAGTTATATTATTAAACATTACTGAGAACTCCAAGATGTGTCTGAAAGATTAAAGCATGTGAAAGAAAGTGGCCTTTGTGAACTAAAGAATAAAGGCTTCGTTATGTAAATTTGTAATGGCCACTAATAAATGAGGACCAAGACTAAGAAGTAAGAATTAAGAATTTTCAAATTTAAGTAAAAATAGTAAGTAACTGGACCATGGATTGTTCAGCAGGTAATATTCTTTGGCCTGCCACGAATATTGCGGTGTAGACTTGAGGATACCTTGGCCCCGTATCCTTGCCGCTTAGTGAAGCGGGTGATATTCTTGGCAAGCTTTAAGATGTTACAGTGGCAATCAACGATAACTCCGTCCACGGAGTGATACGTGGTCCGCCTTCCTTGGGACATTACTCTGGAGGACAAGAATCAAGAATCTAAAATCATCGTGGTCCTCGAGTGTAAACAAAGAGGAATCATGAGATTATGTATGAATGAGAAAGAAAGAACCAAGAATTTAAGATCATCCTGGTCCTTGGAATGTAAATAAGAAGGACATCCTGGTCCTCGGATGTAACTAATGAGAAAATATGATATGATATTTGGATATGAAAGAAAGGTCCTCGGGATGAGGGGGAAACATGAAATGATGTATAGATATGCAAGAATGAAGAACTAAGGCCTTTGATTGTATGGAGTAATGAAATCTATCATCGATTATTCACTCGATTGGCTAGTAAGGTCTACTAGCCCTGGTCTCTCAAGATAAAAAAAGATAAGCGGGATAAATAAGTAAAAAAATAAAAAAAGACAAGACTTGATTACAGTTCCCGTCTATGCATTACTTCTTGCCTTGCATCATTTGCATCATTTACACGAATCTCATCTTTCTGATTCTCTTTCTTATAATATATTTTTGTATAAAAATTTACATGTCATTGTCGTTATGGTACCTTGCTGAGCCTATTACTCATCCCTCTACTATTTTTATTTTTTTCCTTCTAGATAACCCTGATGAGCTGATGCATGATGAAAAAGAGTGAAGATAAGGCTTAGCTGTAGAAAGAGTTGCTGGATTTTGAAGACTTGTGATATTTTCATTATGTTAATGTATGTAATTAAAATGGTTTATGTATTTTGAAGGAATATTGTAAACTATAACATATCATGATGTATGCACTATTGAGGATATAGTTATACTTCTGCAAGTACGATTGTTGGGTTTGGACAGATTTTTAGAGGGCATCTCTCTTATGACCCTAAATGAATGGCATGGAAATTGCAATCTTGTATAAGTTTGTGGAGTTGTTGTGGAGGTGTAGCGGATGGATTGTTGGATGTCTGATTGAATAAATTTTGCAATTCATTTATTTATATGTTATGCACAAGATCTTATTTATATGTTGTACGTATTGGTTTCCTCCACATTTAGTGGAGATTCTATCTAATTTTCTGTAGAAATTAATTATATTTTTATTTAAGTATGCTAATTAACGAAAGATCATAAAGGATTGTGACCCGTTCTGCTACAAATGGTATTAGATAAAAAAATGCCTTAAGATTGATCAATCTCAATGCGGAAGCTTAGGTTTGGTCTAGGTTAAAGTGGGATAATGATAGTTAAGATTTGATAGACCGTTTCGGTGATTACCCTTTAAGGTTAAATTGAAATGTATTGAATAATTGCTATTCCTTTTCCTTACAAGATTCATATTCTGATATTTGGTTGTATAATTTTAGATGGCGCATAGAAGAAGAAATACAAACAATCGAGCCGAAACTAGAGTTCCTCAAGATCGAGAGGCTGGATATCTAAATTTGTTCAAAAGGATGGCCCACATAATTGAATCAATAGAGCAACGTCAAATGGCTCCAATCCCTGTTCCAAATCCGGCCCTAGTGAATCCCGACCCGACACATATGAGAGGTTTACAGCTGAGCGGGTGTCTGAATTTCCAAGAAAACCGGATCCAATAAAAGCAGATATTTGAATCCGGAGATTGAAGAAGGTGTTCATAGTTATTCAATGTTCTAAACCGGTGAAAGTCACTTTTGCTGCTTATAAATTGGAAAGGGAAGCTGATAGTTGGTAGGCTATGAACAAAAGGGCTTTGGGAGTTCCTGATGAAGAAATTACTTGGGAGATATTTGAAGAAGCTTTTGTGAAAAAAATATTTTCCTTCTAGTCTCCAGGACCAGAAGGAAGAGGAGTTTATGTGACTAAGATGAGGGAATCGTACTGTAATAGAATATGATGTAAAATTTACTGAATCATCCGGGTATGCTCCCTATATTGTAGAAAATGAGACGAGGAAAGAAAAGAAGTTTCAATAGGGGTTAAGGGATGAAATCATAAGGCAGTTGGTGACATAGAAGCTCCAGACTTATGTTGAGATCTTAGATAGAGTCCTGATATTTGAAAAAGAGTTGGAGACTCAAAAGTTCTTTACAAAAAGAGCAGCTAGTCGAATGAGTATTGCTGCAGGATCAAGCTCAGGACCCGCAGGATCATCCAAAAGGTAAAAAATGACAAAGAAAGTGAAAAGCTTCACTGATATTCAGTCTGTCTAGCTCCCAGGTGTAAGTAGCAAGTTGTACTCATTGTGCAAGGAGACATCCGGGGATGCCATGTTTTAAAGTGACGGGGGCTTGTTTCAACTGTGGAGAGACAGGACACTGGATCAAAGATTGCCCCCAACCAAAAAGGTTGGAAGGAAAAAAGCCTACTGTTCTAGTCAGAGCCTTTGCAGTAACAGTCCAAGACACCGAGGTATCTCCAAATGTGGTCAAAATTACATTTCTTATTTGTGGAGTTGTTACTTCTATTTTATTTGATTCTAGGTTCACACATTCTTTTATTTCACTGCAATTCGCATGTCACATCAGATTAATCCCAAAAATTTTAGAGTACTCTTTGACTGTATCGACACCCATGAGATAGTCGGTAATCACTGATATTATGTATCCAAAATATATCGTTGAGGTAAATGGGATGCAATTGGTGGTTGATTTGATATTGTTATATATGGGTGATTTTGATGTTATATTAGGGATGGATTGGTTGGCTAATTATCATACCAATATAGACTGTTTCTTAAAAAGAGTGTTTATCTCTATTTAGGGAGTTGAGCCCTTTTTCTTCCAAGGCATTAGGATGAAAAGTATACCTGTGTTAATTTCAGCATTGTATGCCAAACACTTGATTTAGGAGATATTTTATTTAGGAGATGCTAGACTTATCTAGTATACTAGTACTATCGAGAGTCACAATGTGCCAACGAAAGATATTTTATTTGGATGTGAATTTGATGATATGTTTTCGGAGGAGTTGCCTGGGTTACCTCCTTATAAGGAGATAGAATTTGAGATTAAGGTTATTCCTGGAACTAGCCCCATTTCGAAGGCGCCGTATCGTATGGTGCCTGCTGAGTTAAAGGAGTTGAAATTACAATTGCAAGAATTGTTAGAAAAGAGCTTCATTTGGCCGAGTGTATCATCGTGGGATGCACCAATACTTTTTGTCAAGAAGGACGGATCATTGCAGTTATGTGTGGATTATCATGAATGAATAAAGTCACGATCAAAAATAAATATCCATTTCCGCGCATAGATGATTTGTTTGATTAGTTGCAAGGGTCCTGAGTGTTTTCTAAGATTGATCTGCGATTGGGATACCATCAGTTGAAAATAAAGCAGGTTGATATGGCCAAGACTGCTTTTGGACGAGATACGGTCATTATAAATTTCTTGTTATGCCGTCTGGCCTTACAAATGCTCCTGCCGCCTTTATAGTCCTGATGAATTGGGTATTTTGACCCTATTTGGATAGATTTGTAGCGGTATTTATTGATAATATTTTGATCTATTCAAAGGGTCATGAAGAATATGAAACTCATTTGAGGATTGTATTTCAGGTGTTTCGAGAAGAAAAATTGTATGCTAAATTAAATAAATATGAGTTTTTGCTAGAGAATGTGGTATTTTTTGGACATGTCATTTCTAATAGTGGTATCTCTCTGACCCTAAAAAGGTGAAGGTTGTTAATTGGAAAAGGCCTACCTCAGTGACCGAAGTTAGAAGTTTCCTTGGTATGGCAAGATATTACAGAAGATTCGTAGAGAATGTCTCCCAGATTGCTTTGCCTTTGACTCAATTGATAAAGAAAGAGCCAAAGTTTGAGTGGACTGAAGAATGTGACCAGAGTTTTTAGGAATTAAAAGATCATCTGACTACTGCTCCCGTATTGATTATCCTTATGGGATTTAGTAGTTTTGAGGTTTATTGTGATGCCTCCAAGATAGGTTTGGGATGTGTGCTAATGCAGAATGGGAGAGTGGTGGCTTATGGGTCCAGGCAGTTAAAGGTGCATGAAAAGAATTATCCAATCCATGACTTGGAGTTAGCTGCAGTCGTGTTTGCCCCGAAAATTTTGAGACACTATCTTTATGGTAAGAAAATTTTAATTTATTCTGATCATAAAACTTTAAAGTATTTGTTTTCACAGAAGGAATCAAATATGAGGTAGAGGAGATAGATGGAATTCCCAAAGGACTATGACTATGAAATTCAATATAAGCCCAAAAAAGCTAATGTGGTTCTCCATACTCTAAGCCGTCACTCAAGTTTTGTTGCAAGGCTACAGATAAAGCAAATGGAGATGTTAGGTTGTCTGAAATAATATGATATTCAACAATATGTTCATGGCAATCGGATGATTCTATCGTACCTTCAGATTCAGTCAGAAATAATAAAGGAGATCAAGGAGAAGCAAGTAAGTGATTCTTTTCTTATGAACATCATTGGAGATTTGGGTAAAGGCTCTAGGATAGATTTTAATGTTCGTGCTGATGGGATACTAAGATTTAAGGATTATTTATGTGTACCGGATGGTAAAGAGTTGAAAGAGAAGATCTTGAAGGAAGCCTACCGATCCCGGTATACGATTCTCCCAGGAATAAATAAGATGTATTCGAATGTAAAAGGGGGATTTTGGTGGCAAAATATGAAGAAGGAGATTGTAGACTATGGGGGAAAATGTCTAGTTTGTTAGCAATTAAAGGTTGAAAGGAAGAAACCATCTAGATCATTATAGTCAATGCCTATTCCAAGTTGAAAGTAGGAAGATGTTGCAATAGACTTTCTGTCAGGTTTACCTCGGACTCCAAAGATCCATGATGCCATCTGGGTTATTACTAATCAGCTAACTAAATTAGCTCACTTTTTTCGCAATCCAAGATCTGAGATCTCGGAGCGCACCATTTAGATCCGAGGTTGTCCCTACAATAATTCTGTCAGACCGAGATCCGAGGTTCGTTTCTAAATTCTGTGAGAGTTTGCACAGAGAACTAGGGACAGAATTGAAATTCAGTATGACGTATCATCCCTAAACTAATGGCTAGTCGGAGCGCACCATTTAGATTCTAGAGGATATGTTAAAGGCGTCAGTGTTAGAGCTGAAAGGAAATTGGGACAATTATTTAGCCTTGGCAGAATTTTCCTATAACAATAGTTATCAAACAAGTATAGGCATGTCACCTTTTAAAGCACTATACGAAGAAAAGTTGTAAAGGAAAGAGTCACAATCCTTATGACTCTCCGTTAATTAACATATGTAACCACATAAAACTGATATGCTATTATTTTAAGACATTAAATTCTATAGAAATTTTGGTAGAGTTTTCTCTATAATTGGATAAAATCCATATATACAACCTACTTAATTAAATTGTACAAGCATATAAATATCCAAATTTTAAAATTTACTCCACAACACACATAGGACCATCAAATATCATATCATCCATGGCTCCAACATAACAATTATAACTACTACCTTGGATCAAATGAGAGATTCCATCTAGGAACCTGTACAAATCCATAACATCCTGTTGAAGCATAACTATATCCATACACAACTAGCGGAAGCATTCTACCTTGCCACGACTTAATGTACAACATTCATCCATAATATTAATTATTATATTCATGATACATCAACATAACTAAAACTTTTAAGTCTCCAGGGTCCAGCTACCTCCCTTTAGCTATCTTCTACTCTTTCTCTTTTATTAAGGTAATCGGCTCAGCGGTACCTATCTGAAAGGGAGAAATAAAAATAGCAAAAATGAGCTATAGGCTTAGCAAAGTACCATAAAATAAGTGTGCGAATTTCCATGAAAAACACATTTGTAGTATAAAGAGAGACATATTGGGAAAAGAATGTGAAGTGGTTATGTAATTGAATGATGCAGAGTACGAACGATGTATGGGCATAAGCAGGTACTTAGAGGCATAACTTTCCTTTATTCTTGCGTTCCATAAATATACTAAAAACTTACATGCATATGGAAGAGACAAAAGCAAGAAAATGATCCATAAACTTAAACTCATGGGTAAAATCATGTCTTTAACTTCTTTACCTTCTTGTTACATAATTCTTCTTCTGATTTCTTAATCTGCAATACTTGCTGGATTCATGAATAGCTTAGATTTTTTTTAAATTCTTTTATTATCTTGAGGGACCAGGGCTGGCAGACTCTACTAGTTGAGGGAGCGAATAATCGATGACAGATTATGATACTCGACACAATCAAAGGCCATATTTTTTGTTCTTTCATCATCATGCATCATCTCATGTATTTTCCTCATCACAAGGACCATTCTTTTATATCATGTGTCCTCCTCATCACGAGGACCTTTCTTTCATATCCATATATAATCATATTTTCTCCTTATTTACATCCCGAGGACCAAGATGATCTTAAATTCATAGTTCTTGGTACATTCTTTTTCATTCATACATAATTTCATGATTCTTGATTCTTATCCTCCATAGTAATGCCACGAGGAAGGCAGACTACGTATCACTCTATGGACAAAGTTGTCATCGATTACCACTGTAACTTCCTAAGGCTTACCAAGAATATCATCTACTTCACTAAGTCGACAGGATACGGGGCCAAGGTATCCTCGAATCTCTACCGCAATATTCGTGATAGGCCAAAGAATATTATCTACTGAACAATCCTTAGTCTAGTTTTACATAATTTGGGGATCTTGGTTCTTAGTTCATGGTTTTTAACCTTGATTCTCAATTATCAGTGGTCACTTGAATTATTTATTTCAAATCATCTTGTCATAACTTTCTTTTCACAATAATTCATTAAACGTGATATTCACATGGCTTGATGTTCTTCGTAATCATTTACCGGATAACTCTTAACCAATTATCAAATAGATTATCCATTGGGTTCTGATGCGACTTAAGATTCAAGATCTAAAGAAAGGTATTTAATGCTAAGACCATGAAAGAATAAATCAAGCATTAAATGATAGAAGTCTTGAATTTAGACATCACAATGTTACTGATTATCCCCTTTTTCAAGAATGAAAACCCCCTCTTATTTATAAGCATTCCTTCTCATATCTCCCTGATTTGATCATTCAGGTAACGTCAGTTAACTTCAGATCGGTTACAACCGTCTTTATCCGTTTTTGTCAGTTTGATCCATCCTAGTCAGCTTGACCCGTTACTGCCGGTTCGGTCCGTTGCACATAGTTACAAATCGTTCACCAAGAACGGTTTTCTTCACGTGTCAATTGTAATAACTCCAAACCCAATGGGCTTCCTTTTGTGGGCCATTAAAATTAATCCATATACTGTTGTACCCATCACTAGTCCCCCATGTCGACAGGTTAGAATTTTCAATCTGG
>JAOVVI020007938.1:0-14527 GCA_028571085.2 Nepenthes alata
GACGTGCACAAACTGGTTGCGGATGTGGATGACATAAAGCAGATGTTTCAGGTGCTGTGCACTCAAACTGGAGCACAATGGATGGGAGCCCCTCCCCCGTGGCCCTAAGCGTCGACTTGTAGGCGGAGGAAGCCCAGGGCGAAGGCCCTAGCAGTAAGGAAAATCAAGCCTAACAACGTCGAGGCTCAGGCGGCCTCTAGCAGCAAGGCCTAAACAACAGCTTAGAGCCTGCCAAGCTGGGACGTGTGGAAAGAAAACCCAAAGCGATAGAACCCCCGCAACTCCCGCAACGATAGGAGGCCCATGACCAGAGGAGAGGGTCATGCAATACACAACCACCCCGCGTGCGACTATTGTCATGACCTGCATGACCTCCAAAAGAACTCCAAACTCCAAGACTTCATCAACGCGAAGAGGAGTGGGTTCACCCCTCTTATAGAGGAAAATGTAAAGAATATATGGCAGCACGTGTTCAAGGGGGAGCCCGAACGACAGGGGCTTGACTTGCGGAGGTCACTGTTCACCATAGATATTCGAACACAACCACTCCCCCAAGTTCAAAATGCCTACGCTGGATCCGTACGATGGGAGTAAAGACCCGATGGACCACCTAGACTACTTCCGCACACTACAACCCTTTCACAGGGTGAGTGAGGCCGTCATGTGCTAGTACTTTCCCCTAAAGCTTAAGGGGGATGCCAGGCTCTGATTTCATGGCCCTTGGCCCAACTTGATTCGCTCTTTCGATGAGCTCATAGACTGCTTCTTGTACCAATTTGCTTCCAGTCAAAGAGAATAGAAGTAGTCCTAACACGTTGTCCACCACTGCGAGAAGCCAGAGGAGAGCTTGAAGCAGTTCCTCAACTGCATCACTACCGAAACTCGTCGAATCCTCCAGCTCTCCAACTAAATGAAGCTGAGCACCTTCATCGCCACATTAGCGACTAGAGGGTTTTTCAAGCACCTAGCAAACCAGCGCCCCCAATTCTTTCGAGAAGTTGAGGCTATCGTTCAGGCCTATATTGCTGCTGAGGAGGCCAACGAGGCTAAATGCCCCGAACGTGCGGATTGACAGCCGGAAGGATTGGCCGTTAGAAAGAAGAAAAGCGAAGATGGTGGCCACTCTCGGAAACCCTACAAGCAACCGAGATTTGAGCTGAGTGTCCAAAGGGAGTACAGGCCCTTGACCCTAACTCCCCTGAATGATACTCATTCGAATATTCTGATATAGATTCGAGACGAGAAGTTTCTGAAGTGGCCTAAAGCGCTGAAGAACCTAGAGGCTGGAGACCAAACAAAATATTATCACTACCACCTGTTTTTGGGGCATACCACGGAAGATTGCCAGACCTTGCAAAGGGAAATCAAATACCTAATCCACCGCGGACACCTCACTTGGTTCCTAAAAAGATCGGGCCAAGCCCTCGAGGCCGCCGCCGCCTAAGCCAGAGATCAACCAAGGAACCAAATCACCGTCGGTGTCATTAACATGATCTCAACCAAGCTGACCAGAAGCAGCGACCACGACCTGCCCGAGGCTATGTCCAGCAATAAGAGAGCTAGAGTAGGTGTTAGTGCTGATGTAATTAGTTTTAGCGATGACTGTATGACACATGTAACTTTTTCTCATTCAAACCCTCTTGTTGTATCAGCCTTCGTCTCAAACGCTACGCTTGACTACCAAATAAGGCAAGTTTTTATTAATAATGGAAGCTCTTGAGATTTGTTGTACCTCGATGTACTTTTTAAATTTGGTTTAAAAAAAATCAGATGAGAGCAACCGAAGGATCTCTATACGGCCTGGATAATGAACCAGGGCCTGTGCAAGGTGAGATTCAACTAGAGGTCATAATGGGAACTTACCCGCGCACAGCTACGATCATGCTTACGTTCCTCGTTGTTGACTTGCCATCGACCTAGAAGGCCATTCTAGGTTGGCCACCTCCATGGCCGTGATGTTGATCCCTCACTTGAAGGTGAAGTTCCCAACCCCGTGCAGGGTTGGCGAGGCGCTCGGCGATTAGATGATAGGACGAATGTCCTACCTATCTCAGGTTACCCCCGTCGCTCCAAGCTGACCAACTGAGGACCTAGACTTTGGCAATGAGGCGTCGTTGCAACAGGCTCAGTCGGGAGAGGTAACGGAACTGGTCCCCTTGGACCCTAGCGAACTAGAAAAGTGCTCGCACATCGACGAATCTCTCTCCGCGCCAGACCGAGGCCAACTCGTGGATTTCCTCAAGCAGAACTCTGATGCATTCGTATGGATTCCTGCTGACATACTCGAGATACCAACAGAAGTAATGTTCCACAACTTGGGTCTCGATCTGGATCACAAACTCGTCATGTTGAAGCGCAGGAACCACTCTGTTGAAAAATTGGTATCCATAAGAGAAGAGGTGAAAAAGCTATTAGATGCCAAATTTATAAGGAAAGTCCAATAGCCGGATTGGTTGTAGAACGTTGTACTCGTGAAGAAGAGTAGCAGTAAGTGGCGGACGTGGGTCGATTTCACCAACGTGAACAAGGCCTACTCGAAAGACAATTTTTTGCTTTCTCGGATCGACCAACTAGTAGACTCCACGTCCGGGCATGAACTCCTGAACTTCATGGATGCCTACTAAGACTACAACCAAATAAGGATGAGCCCTGACGACAATGAGCACACCTCATTCATGACCGACTAAGGGACATACTGTTACAATGTCATATCTTTCGATTTGAAGAGCATCGGCCCAATTTACCAGTGGCTTGTGAATAAGATGTTCAAAGCCTAGAACGGTAGCAATGTGGAAGTATATGTAGATGACATACTCGTCAAAAGTAAAGTAGTTGATGACCACGTTTGTGATATGGAAGAAACTATTGAGGTGCTTTAAGCCTACAGGATGAAGCTCAACTTGGCCAAATGCGTATTCGGGGTGACCTCCAGAAAATTCGTAGGCTTCATAGCATCCCACCGCGGTATTGAATCAAACTCGAAGAAAATCAAAGCCATCCTCGATATGACCCCTCCGTGGATCGTAAAGGAAGTCTAGAAGCTCATAGGGTTGCTCGCCACCCTCTCGCAATTCCTGGCCAGGTCTGCGGAGAAATATCTACTGTTCTTCAAGGCCCTTAGGGGGACAAAGTTAACTAGATTTTGATGGACAGACGAGTGCGAGATAGCATTCCAGGAGCTGAAGGTATATCTCACTAATCCTCTGCTCCTAACCTTCCCTTCGGAGGGCGAGGACATGTATCTTTACCTGACGGTGTTAGATACGACCCTCAATTCGGTCCTTATCCAGTAGTAGGGAAATGTGCAGTGGTTCGTGTATTATGTGAGCAATGTGCTGAATGACACGAAGTCTCACTATCCTCACGTCAAGAGAATCTCTTTGACTCTCATCAATTCCATCTGAAAGCTAAGATTGTACTTTCAAGTGCATTGAATAATTGTGCTGACAAAGCAGCCTCTAAAGGCGATCCTGTAGAAGCTCGAGACATCTGGACGACTAGTCAAGTGGGCAATAGAGTTGGGTGAATTCGACGTAGAGTTCTGACTAAGGCCAACCCTTGAGGGCCAATTCCTCGCGGACTTTGTGGTTAGAACGACAACCCTAGTTTTTGACGCCCCAGACTAGACATAAGACGCAAATGCTTTGAACATCCCTGTGTGGACCCCCAATGACAACGGATTGGCCATGCAAATGGCTCGTAGGGCCGGAGTTGTGCTTGGAACACCCGATGGCTCAGAGATCAAATACTCTCTTACGCTCGGATTCCCAGCCACCAACAATGTAGCGGAGTACGTGGCCCTCCTTGCAGGGCTCCGACTGGCCAGGAAATGCTCTATAAGAGCGTTGGTCGTGTGCAGCGATTCAGAGTTAGTGGTCAACCAGATCCAGGGAGCCTTTGAGGCATCAAACTTGCAGCTCACTAAATACTTAGCAAAGGTGAAGGCCCAAGCCTAGGCCTTCAAAAATTTTAAAATTGAACACATCCCAAGAGCGAAGAACTGAAAGGCCGACCAGCTAGCTAAGAACGTATCAATGGGATCTCAGGAGTAGTACGCCATGAGCATGCGGGAGGTTCTTGCCATCCCTAGCATAGACGGCTTGGAACACGAGGTGCTATAGATCACCGAAGACAACTGAATGACCCTGTACTGGAAGTACCTGATGGGTGGAGCGCTGTTAGAAGACCCCAAAGAGGCCAAGCAAATAAAGAAGATGGCTGGATGATACACAATCATTAACGGAAGATTGTATTGGCGAGGATACTCGACTCCCTACCTGAATGCCTTACACCGGAGGAAGCCGAATACGCATTGGGCGAAGCCCACCTTGGCGTGTGTGGCTTGTATGTTGGAGGAAAAAACCTCGCATTCAAAATTATGTGGCAAGGTTTATTTTGGCCCACGATAAAGCGAGACGCCATGGACTTTGTCAAGAAGCACGAGAGCTGCTAAGTCCATAATCCCTAAGCCATCAGCCGCACATGTAGCTGTAGAGCCTGTAGGCCCCATGGCCCTTCGCATAATAGCAGCTCAATATCCTCTGGCCATTGCCGTTGACCTCCGGATAGAGAAAGTTCCTCATCGTCGGCATCGACTAATTTACCAAGTGGGTCGAGGCGACTCTCCTGGTATGCATAACCGAACAGAATGCGACGGAGTTCGTCTATCAGAATATTGTTTGTTAGTTCAAAATTTCTGAAGTTATAGTGACCGACAATAGAACCCAATTCATTCGCAAACAGTTCACTAAATATTGTACTAACTTATGTATCAGATTGGTTCACACGTCCGTAGTACACCCGCAGGCAAACAGTCAGGTCGATGTGACAAACCGGACACTACTGCACGAACTAAAGACTAACTTGAGGATGTAGGGGGCTCCTGGGATATGATGAGCTACTTTCTGTGCTTTGGTCATACCGCATGACCCTGCAGAAACCCATGAGGGAGATGTCGTTTAGTCTCTGCTACGGGGTTGAAGCGGTCATCCTCGTCGAAGTGGGGCTCCCCATCCTTCAGATCGAATACTTTGACCCCGTTGACAACTCCCAGGAGCTTAGAGAATGCCTGGACCTGCTCCCAGAAGTTTGGGATGCGGTTCACCTAAGGACAATAGTCTACCAGCAACGCATCGCTCGGTACTACAATAATCGAGTGAAGGCTCGCCCGCTTGAGGTCAGGGATCTACTCCTTCGGAGTGTAGAGGCAACGGACAAGACTGCTCATAGGAACAAGCTCTCCCCCAATTGGGAGGGCTTATTCCTTGTCTCAGCAATCCTCCAAAATGGAACGTACAAGCTGCACACATAGAACGGCAAATTGGTCATTCGGACCTGGAATGCTACCCACCTCAAAAGGTACTACCAATAAGGCACAAACACGCCCAGGTAAGTCGTGCATACATGAATTGGAATGCTTGTACATGTAACACGTTTCCATTAATGAAATTGTTATGTTTATTGTTTATCTGATTGTTTATGTGAGAGTGTGCTTGCTTGTCATTTCCACAAAATATAAATAGCCTAGACTGACCATAAGTCTGAAGAATGTTCATTCCCCTGTAAAAAGAAACTTGGCTCTGCGTTGAGCGGCCCACATGCTGTCGGATTCTGAATTTCGACTTTGCGCTGAAAGGCCCTTAGAGGCCGCGAAACCTTGACCTCGTGTCGAGTGACCCACCTGCGGTTGAACTTTGAACTCCGGCTCCACGTTGGATGGCTCTTAGCAGCCACAAAACCTTGGCTTCGTACCAAGCGGCCCGAATGTGATTGAACTAGCAGACTAGGGGGCTCCAGAAGCTCCCAACCAAACAGCCATTAAAACCTCAAGGGGCCTAAATGGCAGGCGTGCGGTGACCTTTTAGAAGAAGAGAGTACCCTCAGTTAACAACAGTCAGTGGGTTAGGACCATGCGCACGAAAGTGACGACGCCCTGAGCAAGGTTAATTGTCGAGACGATGTCATGCATGCAACGGTCTAAGACCCGGAGTCTTGCTGCCATGGCCTAAAAACTTGGTTGGCCCTCGAGAGACTCCACAAGGCGTCCAACGACGTCTGACTCATTGGACAAAGCAACCCACTATGCGCAAGATGTGATGACATCCTCAACCAAAGGACGAGCACATCGCAAATGGCTCCCAAAGTGAGCCTCGGACACGATAGCGAGATAACTTAGCCGACACAATGATAGGATCCATATAGTTCAAAAAAAGAGAGAGAGGAAGAAAGCAAAGTGAAAAGAAAGTATTCTTCATTTAAGAAAGAGATTACAAAGTTCATCTTGGAAAGCTATGTATAGAATAAGAGAACATAATGCGGCTGCCCGATGAGCTTGAAGGTCTTGTCCCCTCCGGGAAGTCGATCAGGTGCTAGCGATCGTCGATCCCATTGTTGCGAGGGTCAAGGATCCCCGTGGAGACACTCAGAGCTGCGACGGAGACTATGCGATGACACAGACGTATACTATCCTAGAACCTGCATCCAACACTCAATCCATCTCCTCCGGAGAGAGTCGGACTTGCAAGCTAGCCTCAGCTCGGGCACACCAGTCCAGCAAGCTCACGATGAGGTCCCCATCTGCCTGTAGTTCACATCTTAGCTGTTCATTCTCCTGCTTCAGGATGGAAACTTCGCTTTTCCAAAGTTGCTCGATCGCCTGTTCACCCTCTATTTGAGCTTGGCAGGTGCGCTCGCCCCATTGAAAAAGAGCAGTGTGAAAGAAGCGAAGCACGTCTGGGATCTGCAAAAAAGAAAAAGGACAAGATGCCCATGAATCCTGGCTGTGTAGAAAACTTTGCATAAAGGGGGCTGGCAGACAAATCTCCTACTTGATGAGCAAAGACATCATACATCAATAAAGGGCACCTCCGTAGCTCTAGGCAGCTTTGGTGCGGCTCTAAAATCGGACGCGCCTAGGGGCTCTGGGCGCTGGACAGCCTCCTCCACCCCGCTCGCTAAAGCCTCATCGACTGCAGCTTCATAAGCAGTCTCCTCAAGCGCAGCGCCGTCAACAACATCCTCAGGAACAGGGACGGGTATCTCAAGCAACACTTGCGCTAGTGCATCAGCTGCCTCCAGAACATCCAAGGGCACAATAGCAGGCTCCAAATCAACCACCTCAACAAGCTCTATCGAGCTGATCACTGCCTCCTCAGTGCTAGTCACGGCCACCCCTCCAAAGGACTCGACTGGCCACTCGATGGTGGAGGGTCCCGCCTCAATGTCAAACAAGGAACTCGGCGTTGACCCCTCACCTGAAGGAACCCCAACCACGGGCATGCCGTACTCTGCTAAAGTGACGGCCAGAATCGGAGATCTCTCAGGGGCTCCCATGTGCAGCTCCAGCGATGGCTCCTGCGCCGCGATGGGGGCTACAGTAGGGCATCGTCGAGGCAGACCCAGTAGACCGGCTAAACACAATAGGCAATATCAAGGCCCTCCTATAAGAAGTACCTCCGGCCCCCTCAACATTTTCAAGGTCTCCACATCCTCATCAAAGGAGGACTCCAGCGACAGCGATGAGCCGCTCCTTTCGGGTGACTCTCTTGACGACTCTCTGATGACCAGGGCATTGGCCTTCCCCTTCTCGACAGTAGCCGCTGCCCCGTCACTCGGGCGCTCCCACCTGACAGTCGTGAAGAGCTTGGGGGTGAAGTAAAACCCCTGAGTGGCGAATGTCTTGATCTTCACCTGGATGTGGTCAATCAAGTTCTTCTCCTGCTACACTTCCTCTTCCCTAATGCTTCTTAAGAAGAAATCTCTCACAGGACCCCAAACGGTCAGAATCTCCCACTCTGGAGAGTGCGCCAGGAAGAAAAAATGATTCTTCCAATTCTTCACTGAGTTAGGGTTCGTGCCTTGGAAACTGAAACCTGTATGAGGAGACATCGAAAGCCAATCCTCCGATTAGACAAAGCAAAAGATCACCTTTACCGAGCGTGAGCTGAGCTCATAGGTGTGAAGACGAGCGAAGACGCACAAGGACACCAAATAGCATATAGCATTAGGATGGAGTCGTGCTACAGGAATGCTGAGCTTCTCGAAGATCCCATATAGAGCTAGCTCCATGGGGAAGCGAAGTCTAGCCCTCTGGTGGTGCTCATACATAGTAATGAAGCCCTTGGGCGGTGTATTCGCCCTGCCCCGTCGCTAGGAAGGAGATGGGCCCAGTCACTAAAAATATGGTAATTGGCCCTCAAAGGGGCGATGGCACTCGTCGAAAGGATAGACTTAATGTCGCTCACTTTATGACGAATGGAGGAAGGAGAGCTATTGTTCTTCGCCATGGATTATCGAAGCAGACAAGCAAAGTATGAATAGCGTGGGGAAGCATCCTTTAAAAAGGTAGCACAAGGGAATGCCAAGAGACGTTGCGTGGGAAAATGCAAAGGTCGCCTCAAATGATGGCCATGACATGCGTCCCCTCAGCAGAGCGCGGTACGTCTATCCAAGGCAGCCCATCATGGCGCCTGATAGACTGCCACCATCACTCATGCTACAGTCGCCTGCAAAATCGCAACTGTTATACCACGTAATTAATGAGGAGATATCAGCCACCAAAAATGATGGAAATAACCCTTATGAAATTCAGGCCGGAAGGACAAACGAGTCATCCGAACACAATAAATTACAATAGATAAATTACTCTATCCTAAAGAAATTTTATTAAGGAATTCACTAATGAAGTTTCTTTACAGGAAAAGACAACTAGTCGTTGTGGAATACAACTATCTGCCTCCTCCGGGCTTGACAGGATTGGGAGTCATGAACTCGGTCAACTCTGAGCACGTTTGGGTCCCTGCATTCTGAGAGTCTAGAAGGCCTACGTGGAAGCCAAGCACTGCTAGCAAAGCTACCCTCCGACTGAGCCGAATGCCTTCCTGGAACCTTCCTTCTAGCATAGGAGCTAGCTCCTCTAGCCGGATCCTCGATCTTTCAGCCACGCATGAACAACGTGCTCCTTCCTCAGTTGCACCTAGCACTGCTCAAGTTCCTCCTGAAGAGCGGCGATTCGGCTCTGGGCTTACGAATCGATGTTGGCCAGTTGCGACACCCTCACCTCCATCTTCAACCATACTTGCTCAAAGTGAGCCACTCATGCCTGAGCCTGTTCAATTTCGACAACAGCAACCTGTACTTGGGCCTCAATATCCTCAACTGCCCGTTGGATATGGTGGAACAGCTGACCAGCTCCCTTAGGTCCTCGGCACCAAGAGGAATTGAATGCCCCTTCGAATTCAAGCCCCGGTGGCACTCTCAGGGCCCAACGATTGAAGGCTCTAAGTGGCAACTCTCCGCTGCCGCTGTGGCAAGCCCCACCTCATTGTGGCCTCTCAAACCTTGCTCTCTCCATCATGACTCCACGGTAGAGGGATTAGATGTCACGACTTAGGAACACAATATACACGGGTTAAAAATAAAATCGATAATAATATTTTCATCAACCATAAAAATCTAACTCGGGCGTGACAGTCATACACATACAGGACACGATATAATAAAGCTCGTACAAGATTTCATCAGATATATATCCGGATAAACACAATCCACAACCTGCTATCCTCAATCGTAAGGGAGGTATTATACATAACAACAACTCATCAATGTAATGTAATAACTCCAATATATATTCCATACATAGATCAAGACTCTCATCCACCATAGATACAATCATATCATATTCTCGAGATCAAAAATATAACCAATATAAATATATCTACTTATCGAGAGATCTGCCGCATCAGTTAACGTCCAAACTCCTACGGGCATGTCCAAGCCACTGTTTTGAAGGGATAAAACATAAAAATGTGAGCTTAGAGTTAAGTAAATATCATATATATATAAATGGTGCATATAAATTAGAGGGAAGGGATAAAGCATTACAACCATGTAAAACATAAAACATAAGGTCCGTAAAATTTTTAAAAATTAAAAAGATATCTCGTACTAAATTATCATCTGTATCAAACAGTCTCTCAGGAATATAATCATAATAAATAACGATCCGGTCAAATCTCATAAACGATATCATATCATGTGATCCGATATTACATTAGATAATTACGACCGTCACCACATCCGTGTGAGACACATACTATCATACGGATCTAAATCTCATATATTATATGATAAAATCAAAGGAAATACCAGAACTAAAACATATAAACATAAAACATGTTCCGGGCTTAACATGTCAGTATGTATGAGACATTCCTATCGCCCATCCATGGGCCAAACCATGTATTTTAAATCGTAATCCATGCAATACATACAGAAATACAAAGCATGTACAAAATTGGAGAACAAAAGATCAGTAATACCAACTTGAGGAAGGGTTACCCTCGTTCGGTAACCACGATTATATCGTCTACGATTTAAGCTAGCAGCTCAAGGCTTGGCTACGGTTTAAGCCAGTAGTTCAAGGCCATCAATGTATTCTGTCTCCCAAAGATTAGGAACTTACTCACTATATTTTACCACCCATGATTTTAGGTGCTCTTTCAAGTTTTAGTTATATATATTAGGACGTCCGAATATATTAGTTTTCTGTCAATTTCTTACGATAGTTCTCATTTAAATATACAGTGGGACAAGTCAGCTACTAAACTCCTCAACCTTCCTGTAGGCGGAAGGGGGCCACATCATATACGTCCCCATCAGGACTAAACCTCCCCATTGGGAGCGATATCAATATCTCATGCCTCGAATCACATAGAACAACCCATCGGGTCTCATACCTCCATGGTCCTGTAGTGACCCCGCCCCCGACAGCATGCATGTGGATCGACGCATGACCTGATTCATGGTTCCACAATATACAGATACATAAATATACATATATATCGTTTGGATATCTGAAAACCCTCTAAATCATAAATGCTAGTATAAAACCACTGCACAACCGATAAAATATACATGCACGTACATAATTAATAAATTTGGGGTATATAAAAATATATGCATGTTAGTAAAATCTTTAATAGTAGTCAAAACATATCAGAAATTAAATCAGATCAAGGATAGGGTTAGAGGATACTTGTCTCGACTTTATACTCCACAGATCTGAAGAAAAGATGTCCCGAAACACCCGATTGGGCATTTCTTTCTCCTGCCTCACGCGCGCCTGTGCGTTGCCCTTCCTTTCTCCTCTGCGCACGACCACCATGCCGCCACTGCCTTAGCCGGTGACCACTGCAGCCGCGACCACCATCATTACCAACGATCTCTCTCTCCTCTCCCTTGTCCACCTTATCCACCTGCGAAAAATCCAAAATGATAATAATTATTGAAATAATTTAAACGAGATCCGAAATATTATATTAGACCCTGAAGAGGAAGACGATCCTGCCAATGGTTCTAGAACGGCGTCACGCACCACGTTTGCTATTAACGTGACCATGATAAAAGAAAGGAGGGAACAACTGTAGGCTCAGATTACGTGCCTCACAACAGCAAATGGATACCCAAATTGGGGAAGCCATTGGCGCTTAAATAGCCAAAGCTTCCCTAATGAGATGGCGTCGTTTGACCAAGGAAAGGCGTTCCACCGCCCAACAAAACCCTCCCACGTGGCGACGCCCTGAAGCATCGTGCCTTTTCAATTAAGAAAATTATGACATGACGACCTTACAGTTCCCTACGCTTTAAATCTAGACGAGACTTGATTGTCGCACCCTCCATCAATATCGATTAGCTAGCCATGGATACAGATGGTGCAAGCTCACAAGCGATTCCTGCCAAATCATCCCATCGACGGTCCAAGCACGGCCTTGAAGGATGGGCACTAGCAAGGACGACCAAGAGCCACTGGGCACTCAGAATGAGCAAGCAATCAAGCGTGTATGGCTGCGAGAGGGCCCTACAGCCCTTGAGTCATACCATGTGAAGAAGTAAAAAGACAATTTGATGACGCAAGGGATAAAAGGAAAAATTAATATTTTTATTCATTGGAAGTGTTTTTTACAGAGTACAAGGTTTATATCAGCGAGAGTACAAAAAATAAGAAATAAAGCAAAGTACAAGATGCAGCAGAATAACGGCACCCCCGGGAAAGATCAGCCTGGAGCATAGCTACACATCACCTCCTTTGGAGGCATCAACCCTAGAGCCAATTCCACTCCCGGACGAGCGGAGTGGACGCCAATCACACGCTTCCAGCGAGACAGGTTCCGCCACGAGCAAAGGAAAGGCATCCATCAGGAGTCCCATAGAGCCACGCCGTGCCTGTCTACGGCTCAATGGAACTCTGGGACTCACCTCCTCTTTCACGGGCCCAGATGAACGGTTAGCCGAGGTAAGAGACAGTGATGACATTCTTTCGTGGGAACGAAATCCCCCAAATCAGCACGCTTGCCTGGCAACACTTCCACTGTGGCTGGGAACCCTGGTTAGCCGAAGAGGAGGCACATGACAATTGCAGAGTGGCAGAGCCACTCTTGTTACAACAAGGAAGCACCCACAAGGAAGGCGTGATGACAAGCTTCAACAGCGGCTGCAAATCTCCCGCAGATCCATCTGATTCCTTTGCAGAACTCCACAGGGCATGAGACAAGCCAAAGACTCTGCATTGCTTTACCAATGAAGGGATAAGTTTGAGTCACCCAACTTAGGAACCCCTCAATTTATAGCCATGTAAAGGCCCGACAAGCTCTCAGAGAGGCATGTCACCCGATGGCCGTCAATCGAAAAACAGAAAATCCATCAATACAGGGCCAGTTTTCAGGCGGCGAATCGTTCCTAACAGAGTATTGAATCCCTACGACACCTCTGAAAGGCTGCATATTCCCATGGGGAAGGAACAACGTCCCTAAGAGACGAAGACTAACGCATCTCAAGGAAGCTCGCACTGACAGACAGTGGGACCCACCTTTGACATGCCAAGCCTCGGCAATGGGATGTCCACATGTGTGGAGGGCTAGTGATGGGTCCATCACGGATTTGGGCCAGAATCAGTGAGGCCCAATTGAAAGAAGGAGGGTCCGACCAGTAGAAGGGTCCAATCCAATGACGACACCCCAGGAGATCAAAAAACGGGGCCTATTTGGTGCCCCAGACGCACAGCCGATCACTGCGTGTGCGCCCTTGTAGAGGCACCTGCAGGCGAACGACGTAGGAGGCGCTGGCTCAGAATATGTTAGCCAATAGAAGATGATGTCAAGGCTGACAAGCCGCAGCGCACGCCGTCCTAGCAGCCATTCAGCAAATCTGAGCAAAGTCAGCAGGTTTGCGTTGACCACGCCCGACAACGATCTCCTCGCCTCCACAAGGCAAAAATTGACACCGCTAGCCACCGCCAGCACGTAGCGGCTGAAGAATCCCGACAAGCTACTTGTCAGAGATTTTGGCTCCCAAAGCCTTCCTTAAGGTGCCTACAAATACCCTTTCCTACAATAGAGAAGTGATCCGATTCCAACTTCCCTGAAAGAGCCCAAACAGTGACCTGAGATCAAACTCTCGATCTTTCACCCAATGCTCAAAGCCTCGAGGAGAAAGGACCATCTCTCTTCCCTCGAGCTACCGCCTCCCCAGATGACGATGGTGAGCCAGTCATAGCGGTGCAATCTATGGAGCCCAGACCTCCTTCAAAATCTCACACACTTTCCTTATTCCTGCATCTCTACATTCTCATCATATTTACTTCCATGTGTGCATCTTTTCGTTCTCGGAAAAAAGATTTTTAATCTGAGCATCGAAATATTTATAATTAAATTGGACAATCTCCTGCCATCCTCTAACTTCTTGTTTGTAATTTGTGGTGCATAGGGCTCAGATTGTAAAACGTAGAGATGGACCTGTTCGCGATTTGACCTAAGCGATGAATCCAAAGGCTTCCTAATTTGTACGAAAATCCGGACCCTGGGACGTATCAGAGATAAATTATTAAAGTTTAAAAATATTTGTGATAATTTTTTCATATACGTTGCTTTGCATGATACCAAATACCTTTGTTAACGTTAACCCATCAATATATATATAATTATATAATATCAAAATATTTGGAAATCCAACGGCTAGTGATGTTTCAATTTTATTTTTATTTTTTAAATTTACTTTTAAATTTTTATCTTACAAAAACCCACTATTGCTATTGACCAGTTACTTCTCTAACAAAAACTTGAGAAAACTACAAGCATTTTTTATAAAATTTGATCAACAGTGGTCTGAGATTTAGATGTTCCCGTCGTCGGTGTATGTGGTGAGACCTAAAGATTTAAGTCGTAAAAACAACTTTTTTATACAACATATAATAAAATCGTCTAAGATAGGTCTAAAATGTTCGGACTCTCATCTAAATACCACACGGTGAGAGTTTTGTGCACCCATCCACCCTCATCCTTCACATGTTCTGTTCGAGTATCCTAAACAACTCTAGAGAGGACTTTAGAAAGCCGCGCAAGGCTGCACAATTTATGCATCAAAGAACCACTGAAAAGCAAGATAACAGCTGCTGATAATGGCATCTCTAGTTTCAAAAATAGCCTCTTTCGTTGGTACTGATTCAGCAATTAGGCAATCATTCATCAATTGT
>JAOVVI020007939.1:0-14526 GCA_028571085.2 Nepenthes alata
AAAATCACAAATCCTATTTATAATCCTTGGACAAACCTTTTATTTTTCCCATCACTTGCAGATATGTCCCGAGGCTTTTAATCTAAAAGATTAGTAACAATCAAAATAAGTGAGCCACTTTTTCAATAAAGTTTATAATTTTTATAGTTAAACATAGACTTTATATTAAAACATGTTAAAATAAACATGATCTAAAATCAAATACAATGCCATATAATTTTAAAAATATTTTATGCTTAAATTTTAGGGTAATAATTTAATTTTTCTTCTGTAAATAATGTATTATTAAAATATATTCCAATTATATAAATTATTATAGACCAAAGAATAGTAGGGCCTCGCCGATAAATGACCGATTAATCAAAATTCAGGTTATAGATCTTTTCACATAATTAAAGGTCATACATAGTTATTTCAAACTAATAGATGAGCCTCATACCTATAACCCTAAAGATATGGTCAAATATCGCTTTCAACCTGTGGATAATAGGGTCGAATCTTAATTATTATTATATTATATTAAAACATGTCATAATATATCATCATTATTTTCTTCAATGATTTGTGTATTATCAAGTGAACAACTGTATATATATATGAATAATCCTTTATATTTTCTTATATTGGAGAAAATGTTATTGTTTTTCAACTAATTGTAAAGTTTACATCATTAATTTTTCAAATACTCAATATGCAGAAGCTCATAATTCATTCAGAAACTTAACTATAAAATTTAAAAGCGTGCAAAAGTTACAGTATAAAATTTGAAACATGTAAAAGCTGTATACTTAAAAAATATATGAAATTTGTGTGGTTTTCTGAAATTTTATCACTTCCTTTCAACTATGAAACATGAAGGAACACTTTAGGGAAAATTTGAGACGTGCAAAGTATATACATAAGAATTTAGGATATGTTGGAGCATTATATGTGAAACTTAAAGCATATAAGAACATTTAAATAAGATTTTAAAACATGCATGAGTTTTAGTGCAAAAAACTAACTTAAAAACACAATATATGTAGATTAAGGATATAAACTTTACAAAAATTATAGAGACTGTGAATGAGAGTATATGTATATGAAGTATAAATATATTATATATGAAATTATAGAGTGCATAGTAATTGTGATAATAAATGACCATAGAAATTAGAAAAGATAGCAACAAAAAAAAGATAAATTTGGGGGACACTGTCTTATTCTCAAATTCACTAAAATCTTCCTTAGTTTCATTGGAATCCTCCTCCTGTAGTCTTCTCTCTCCTTTTAACAATTTCTCTCTTATCTTTCTCTCTTTTCTCTCCAAAACCCGACAAAATGACTAAAAATTGGCTGAATACACCTTATATAGAAGATTTGTGCACGTATGCCTATCAAGCGCGTATCAAATATTGAGACAAAAGCCGTACAGGCACGATCATCCCTCAGGCACGAATTATGCACATGCGGTTTGCCACAACTATACATATGCATCTTTTTAGTGCACATCAGGTATTACAATGTATTTGAAGCATGTACGAGCATCAGTTGCGCATCCTCTAGACATGTTAATTTTATCCAAAACTTGTATTTGTATGCGTTGAGTATTAGTCAGACGTCGCTTAACTTAATGTGACCTAGGTAAAAATTAACTTCGACTTAAATTTTTATTTGACTTTAATAATGTTCTCATCTTTGCTTAATTAGTTATAATAAAAATTATAAAGTAGACATTTATACTTTACACCTGATATGTAAGAATGTCTAAATATATCATTTTCATTCAATTTTATACAAAAATTCTCAATAATTTATTAAATGATAAATTCTATAACAAATCACAAAAAATTTTTCTCTCTATAGAAAAAGTATAAATAAAAACTTTTCACATATTAAAAACTATAAACTTATATAGAGACACAATAGAGTCCGATTCGAAGTACCTATATGGATTACCATATGTAAGGCAAAATGAATAAGTTTTGTTACTTTTCTTTCACAAATATTTTCTTATGTAATATGTTATTTCAAAATATTTACTTAATCTATAAAAAATAATTTCATCAAATATTTCATAAATCCAACAAAATGTCAAAGTAATCGATGAATATCAAATACATGCAAAAAATATTCAATGCAAGCACACGTGTACAATTAAAAATATATATATAAGTAAAAATTAAAAAAAATTAAAACAGACCAAAAAATGGGTTCAAAAGTATTTATATTCTACTTTTGATATGACAAATTTGAGAAGATATCACTCCAAAATTCTCTTCCTGTTCTTTGTCTCTCTTCTTCTTCTTCTTCCCTCTCGTTTTCTCTTTTCTCTATTATTTGTTGTGCAAAATGGTAGCTATAATACACACATGACTTACATTCCAAAATTAGCACACAAGCGTAGGATAGGGGCACATTAGGCATTATTTTCTTACATAGGTGCGCACAAGTTTCCTATCAAACGCATATATGGTACAAACATTCTATTAAATTCACATAAGAGTGCTAACATAGGTGCACATCAAGTATCACTACATTACATAAACCACATACGAGTACTTTCTCATGAGCTCCTCGGATGCAATAGAGGTGCTTATCAAGTGTGCGGCTTTTCTCTTAAACAACATGTATATGAGTCAGGTGTCATTTGTAACGAAACGAATCCTTATCCTCTAAAGACCTTTCATCAATAAACAAACAAAACTAATACCCATAATTTTAAATTATTAAATTCTGAAGAAATAGAGACAGAGTCTCCTATAAAATTAGTCAAAACCTATACAAACAACTAGTATTTTTTATAATCTGGACAAGCATACAGATAAATAGACTTCCACATTCGTTCATTATACAAACACAAGATCAACAAAATGATATATTATTTATGACTCCAACACAGTACTTCTAAACTACCGCATTGGATCTAAGAGAGATACCATCTAGGACCATAACAATTTAAACATCAAAATAGTGCAAAAGTAACTAAATCCATATGTTAACTTGTGGACATAAGAACAATACATCCAATATAATATTGTAACATTTTACATTATCATAATCTACAACGTTCATCTCAAAATACCAGCTACATGCATCCAAATTCCTTCTAATAACCAAAATCTTCCAAGGTCTTCAGAACTCACAAGCTTCCCTTCTTTTAGCTAGTTCTTACTTTGATTCTTATCAGGCTTCTACTTATTTGGAGAGAAAAATAGAAAGCAACGAGTGAACTAACAGCTTAACAAATGTATCCAAAATCGTAAGAATATATATAAATCATGTGAATATGCACATATATGCCGATAAATAAACATATAAGAAATACAATAATTAAATACATATACGGGCGAGATATAAACATGAAAACAATGCATAATCATACGAAAATTTCTCGTTTCAAAAAATCTTGGATCAAAAACACAAATTCTTCATTTATTCTTAGTTTGACGTCCTTATATGAATACAATTCAATCATAATTCCTTAGTTCTTAGCTCAAAGTCTATGTAATTTAACTTATCGTTTAAAATTACTATCCTCCATACTTTACATTCCGAGGCAGGATGGTTCTTTTCATTTTAATCGTTATTATCCTCCATACTTTACATCCCAAGGATAGGATGTTCATTTTTAACTTAATTGTTATCCTCCATACTTTACATCCCAAGGATAGGATGTTCATTTTTAACTTAATTGTTATCCTCCATACTTTACATCCTGAGGATAAGATGATCCTTTCCAATTTAATCGATATTATCCTCCATATTTTATATCCCGAGTACAGGATATCCATTTTTAGTTTAATTGTTATACTCCATACTTTACATCTCGAGGATAAGATGATTCCTTTTAGGCCTAATTTCTATTATTTAGCGCCCCGATTTAGAGACGAACCACACATCACCCAAAGGACGAAGTCATTTTCATGTTATGTTGGCAAACTTTATCTTGCTATATAGTAATCCTAGGTCCGATCTTCCTACTGATTTACTTAACTAGAGGTATTCTTGTCATTATTTTTCTAATCGTAACTCATCATGCCTCAAAAACCATTCTAATTCATAGAATTAAATCTTCACTTAACTTCAAAATTTCTTGATAACTTAACGGTACAGTTTCAGATAAAATCTTTAAGTACAAAATCGTCAGATAAACCTTATCAAATCTCCAATTAACACTTAAATCTCAAGATTTAAAATTTTCAATCGCCAAATCCCCAATTTTCATCCTAGGGTTCCCTACGAAATTTTCAGATATAAATCAAACACAAAATATATACCAAACGGCGGAATCAGAGCATAAATCTTGATAATTACAAACAAATACAAAATCTATCCATATTTACCTCCAATATATCACTATTTTTGAGTTAGGGTTTAGAGCAAAATATCCGGACACAAATCAAATACAAAACATGAGTTATTCTATGAAATCGATGCCACCATTCCTGATACATATACATAAACATGAAATTTAATTCAAGAGTCATGAAAATCTTGCAACATTCATGGAAAATCTTAGAGGGTGAGGGTTTTAAAGTATAAATATCAAAATAGAGTTATCAAAACACGGTAAAAATGAAAAACAATGTCCGAGGTACACTTATCTTAGCTCGATATACCGTTATTCTTACTTGGATTGGAGTGGAACGACCAAAACCTCTCTTTTTTCTCTTTTCATCCCCTTTTTCTCTCTTTCCTTTGTGCTTCTGTCGAGCCCCTATGTTTCTCTTTCTCTTATACCCCTTTTTAAAACAAAACAAAAGTAGGTCGGTGATTGAAAGTCGGGCTCACGCCCGAATGCCTAGCGAGCGCACGCCGAGCGCACCTATGCGAGAATCGGCATCTTCCACTTCGCTCGAGCGAGCAGCAAGCGAGCCCCTTTCCGAAGCAATTTGCTTTTTGCAATTGCTGCTGGACTCAAGCCAGCAGCGAGTCCAATTTTGCTACTTGCTACACTAGGGCAAATTTCCTACTTTTCTCAATTTTAGTCATCCGAAATTTAATCATACCAATTTGATTACTGAAATTACTATATTTTGGAAACTCAGACCTCACAATTTTTCCTCACTTATAGAAATTTTATTTTTAAAATTTAACGAACTTTGAATTTTTCTTAATCAAAGGAACTTTGCAAGCGTTCCCAAATCACTTTCAAATTAAAATGGTTATCCTGAAACCTTAAACCTCCAAATCGTCCTCATCCTTATTACCTAATGTATCCCATTTAAAGTTTGAATCTACTAAGTCCGAAGGTAAACCCAATTTGTTAATTATTTTTTCGACTTAATTCTAAACCTTAAATGAGCAAAACGCCTTACTTCCTTTCATACTAAACCTCAAGATTGAGCATTTCCTCTGAATTTCAAATTAAACCTCAAAATGTATAAGGGTTCATCATGTCTCCGTTGTGCGCTCTAATTAATCATTAAACTCTAAATCATCCAATTATAATTCCTCACCACAACTAACTCAATCTTATACCCAAATTCCTTTATCAAGTTTGGCTAAAATTTTGACCTAAACCTCAAATCACACTAAGACCCCAAAGGCAAAATACTCTACATTCCAATCATCTTGTTAGTATGCCACTAAACTGATATTTCTTTGAAATACATACTCCCCTTTTTGGACACCAAATTAACATGGCGGCCATAATTACTCTAGTCTCAAGATATCCATACCATGAAAAATAGTTCCCACAAACCCTCAAACTACATTAAGACTAGAAACTACAATTATACTGTCATTAAGGGTTTGTTGTAGTTCTAGATGTTACCCAAAATTTTAAGACCCCAATACTTAACAACCTCAAAATCTCAACATCCAAATACTGAGCAATCTCAAAATTTGTTGCTATATCGATGAGCCAACTGATTAAACCTAAACACATTCTCCATAATTATAATGACTGGGTTGTCTTTCATCCTAAAACAAAACCATATAGGCTTCCCATTTTAAATTTCATAATTCCAACGCTTCGAATGCGATTCAGTTTCCCAACTTAGGAGTACAATATTCCATTACCTTAAGCATTCAAACCTACCCATAATTTCACTAACAGAGACTTCCAATTGGCAATTCCAACCTATGGAGGAGTAACTCTAACTAGGGATTTCTCTCCCACTTAACTCAAAGGCATCTATCCACATATGACACAAGAAGACATAGTCCTAAATTTTTCTTCAAAGATCGGGATCCACCCATTTTTACAATCTCTAAACCTTAAGATTTGCAAGACCTCAATTCCCTCCAAAATCAGTATCCACAAATCCTCAAGGCAAAAATCTCATCGCGAAATCTCACTATAGCGATACAATTTTGAATTATAAACTCCTTCCCCACTTATACAGAGGGTAGCCACCTATTTGGGATCAAAAAATAACAAGATCCTAACCTTTGCCAAGAAATCGCTACCATCAAAATCACAACCGGAATATAACATCCAATAAAGAAATATATCCGAAAGTCTGTATTTCTGTCATACTCATTACTCATATTTTTAACTAATAGTTAAGGTCTTACATCCATCACCCGCAAGGGATGACTATAGTTCATACACTAGAATATTCTCCATAGAGAACTTTCTTAGAAATATTCTAAAACTATGTACATCTTATCCACTTAAAAACATTTTAGAGTAAAATATATAATTACATCCATTTTTTTACTTTTTCTATAGAAATTCTTATAATCAACAAGTAAATCCATACATTATATATATTATTTTGTACATATAAATTACAAATATAGGCATCCTATATTTTCTAGACGTGTCTAGTGATGCACTTGATGTTGCACGATAATTTACTCCAACAAAGTCTCTCTTGAGTGGCATGTAAAGGACGCATAAGGGATGCATGATGAGTTTATATGCCAGTATGAGTAATATTTTAATGTTTGATACGTATTTGAGAGACGCGTATATATGTTGTTTTCCATAACTTCTACTAAAACTAATGCCTATTGTGTGCCCGATGGGCGTGTTATATCAATACTAATATACAAAGTTATGATGCAATTTTTAGGACAAGAAAGAGATTATTTCAAAACAAGAGAAACTGCACAAAAAAAAAGCGAAAGAGAGAGAAAAAGGAAAGACATTTGATACCCAATTGAGATCTAAATCAAATTTTATTAATCAAACTCAAATATATTATTTCAATCTTAATTCTAAAATAGCGTTTAATTATTCATTTTTAGTGTATTATTCTCTAATAGGCTACTAAATGTATTATAATTGTATTCAACAGGTCAGTTGCATATGTTATTATGAATAGATTTTAAAGAAATTATTTTTATAACAGTAGACTTTATAATATATTTATTTAAAAATTATCATCTGATTTATTCTTTTGGCATATATTATTTATTGTATATTTGTGATGTTTATTATTATTACTTATTTTTTATTATAATCACTTGTTTGGCATTTGTCTCACTCTTTTAATTTTTTTCTTTCAGAGTAGTAGGATTAGAGGAAGATGACTCTAAAGTTTGATGAAGTGTTGTGTCAAGAGAGATTATGAAACCCAACTAGAGAGAGTGTATTTATTTTATACTCTAGAGATACATTCTAAGAGTTTATTTTATTTTGTTAGGATTTTTTTCCTGGAGTTATATTTTTCTTGTGTTAGGTTATTTACATTATTATAATAGTTATCTTGGATATGTTATTATTTGATAATTTTAAGGTTTGATGATATTTGATGGTCATAAGATCTTTTATATTATCAGTCTTAGTCTGATTTATGTACTTGATTTGGGTCGTCACAATTTTATGGTAGTAGAGCATTCAGGTTCTATGAGAGTATTTAAGGATTTTTATAACGAAATGGATCCTAATTTTTATATGATCATCCGTCAGACATATACGGAATAGAATTCATAAAACTTATGCAGAAATTTTGACAGAGCCTATAAAAATTTGGGCAGAGTTTTCTCTATATATAGATCAAAACTAAAATACAACCTACTTATTTACACCAGTACAGAGTATACACAATATCCAAACCTCAAACTTATGACCTGAACAAGCACACAACTAATTGAATATCACAAGTGTTCCTACAACACACATTCAAAGGATCACAATTGCCATCCATGGCTTTAATTCCACAACCCTATCCATTGTATTAGAATTCAGACGAGAGATGCCATCTAGGACCCGTACATATTCAACATTTAGAATAGCGAAAATAACTATATCAAAGATATAATTTGCAGAAGTATAAAGACAGTTCTAACAGAATGCGGAATATGCTACAATCATTTATGCATAGTTTCCTCCACAATTCCAATGTTTACGAGCAAAACTATCAGAATTTTTTAAAATACTTCAACATAATCTTCGAGGCTCCACCGAAACCCTAACCTTCCTTGCTAAACTCTATCTACGCCTCCTCATCCGGTATAATCTCTATGCCCTTATCTGGAGGAAAAAAGTAAAATAGTGAGTCAAAACCTAACAATATACTAAAACGTGCAGAATATAATGCTATTATGCAGAACATAATACAATAAAGTAAATACAATTGCATATAATATACAAATGTGATACGACGGTAATCACAGAAATATTAGCAGAACATAAATGTAGAAGATTCTAAAAACTATCAAAGAATAGGAACATATACAAAAAAATATGAAAAAGTATAATTCCACGTGAACGGGTTTCGATAATCATTATTTATGCTTTTATATAAAACATGTGTTCATTGGAACAGAAAACTATGATAACATTAGGAAAATAAAAGCATTCATGGACTACGACAAGATCAGAAGAACAGTAGCATTCATGGAAATAGAAATAAGGCATAATACTATTTAAACATGCGTCGGAGTTCGTAAGACATTTCCAAATCTCATTTGTTCCTTCAGAAATTTTAGTTCGATAACTTAGGAACCCAACTAGCGTACGCTACTAGTCGAGGGGGCGAATAATTGGGGATAGATTATATTTTCGTCACACAATCTAAGGCCAGAAATTGTGACGATAATAGGGGCCGATTGTATTTTTGGGCACATGAATCAAAGCCAACAAAGGATTTATGACCTCCAGGATTGTTTCGGTAACGCCCTGAGGAAGGGTAGACCACGTATAACTCCATGGATGGAGTTTTTCCCGATTATTACCGTAATATCTTAAGTCATGTCGGAGAACCCTACATGACCGTATATCAGTGCCAGGTTCTAATTAACAGTATCAAAAAGCTTATAATTTATCGTTCTTTAGAAAATCGTTTAAAATCCCACTGTTAACTTTTCAGTATGCTTCAGAAATTCTCAATAACTCAACAGTACAATTTCACATAAAATTTTCAATTACAAATCATAACATGGGTATTATCTCGTTACAAATTAACTTTTGCATATCAAAAACTATGGATTAAAACCGTTAAATCCCTACATTTTCGTGCTTAGGGTTTCGCCAAACAGTCCGGATGATAAATGAACACCAGATGCAGGTATTTACATGAAATCAGAGGTATATATAGTAGTATATGTCAATGAATATAAAATCTGTCCGATTAATCAGAAGAAATCTACTTTATTTATACAGAATATGGAGAAACATGCTTTTAGAGTATAAATACAATTTTTGGGATATAGAAAAGCAATAAAAATAGTAAATAACATCCGAAATACACTTTCCTGAGCCCAATCTATCGTTATGTTTACCCGGATCGGAGTTAAACAGACGGATTCCTCCTTTTCTCTTCCCTTTCCCTCTTCTCCCCCTCCTATCCCCGTGGAACGTTGAAAAATGACTAAAGAAATGCGCACAGCGCTTTTATATCAGTCGACGAGCTCAAGCGCCCATTGAACGGTCCTTAAGCGCTCCCTCTTGCACTTTTCTGCCTTGGTTGGCTCTCGAGGGCTGCTCGAGCGCCAGCCTCGTAGGCTGCTACAGCCCCCGCTCCGCCCGAGGGGCCACTCGAGCGGTGCATTTTGCATTTTTTCGCCTAGCTTGGCGCTCGAGTGCTAGTCAAGCGCCGAGCAGACTTTTGTCCCTTTAACTCCTTTTTTGCTTTGGTATCTATTTTTTTAATTACACTTTTGGCCGTTTCGCTCCAATTAATCTATTGCTTTGGTATCACGTTTTGGGATTGGAATCTCACAATTTTAAAAACTTTTGACATGTAAAAATATTAGGCAATTTGATAATATTGGAGGATTTAAGGGGTTCTCTCGAACAGGGAAAAGGGCTATATGTATTGTAGGAAAAAAAAAATTATGATTTAGATGAAATTCTAAGTTCATACAAATACAAAAAAAAAAAAAAAAACTCTACAAAACAAATATATTTCTAAAATTTGAAACAAGGTAGCTTGACTTAACTTGGTATAGAGACTTCACAAAATTTCTTACAAAAAAAAAAGGACATCAAAAATGATATTTTAATAACTTTTACGATTTTCAAACAATTATCATGAATATGAATAAAGGATTTCAAAATCTAAGAAATCTAAGAATTAAAGAACATACTTGCAAGTCAAACTTTAAATGGATGTAGATAAACACATGCATGGAAAATTAGGACATGAATATTAGAGTTTAGACAAATATGAAGAAAAAATTAAAAAAATTTAGTAAATAGATAAAGAATTCAACATGAAATTTATTTGTCTGAATTTATATTTTAAGGATCCTATAAGTTTCAACTCCAAATGCCTTCTCTCTTCTCTTTCTTCTTCTCCTCTTTTCTTTCTTTTTCTTATCTCATAATTCTCTAAGAAATGAGCTAAAAAGAGAGATAAAAAAAACTTATTATATACATAGACAAAAAAACATGCATCTATTATGCCCCGATTAGATGTGAAGGCTAATCTCGGTTAGTGCATGGGCGCCCTCATATGTTCAACAGGTGTGAAGATTATGAAATAAATGAGCATGAAAACTCTTCAAGTGTACAATAGCCATAGAGATATTGCTCAAAATAAACTCTTGTGAGGCTTATGCGCCCTTGAAGTGTCAACCCTAATGCGAGGGATGCATAAGCTTCCTTTCTTGTCTACCTTAGATGCTACCTATATTGTATTGGTGCATGAGTATCAATCATGTACCTATTAGATACAAATACAATGGTCTATAGTTCAGAGTCTCATTTGAACATGTAATTATACTTAATAATCTATCAAATGATTTTAGATCAAGTATTAACACATTAAAATTAGTACTTGAGTATTACATTTCTCGTCTCCTTATAAAAATTGTACCAACAAAATTTGTGTACTTTAATTGAGAAATAAATATAGATACTTCTCTCAGATCTTATCTATACGGTCCAACATGGTTTCTCAAAGGTATAGTTCCTCAACAATATTTTGACTAATAGAATAATTTTAGTGCACAACACTTGATCATGTTGTCCTAAAAGTTAAACTGGTTCTTTAATGTACATTAAATTTTTATTAATCCTTAATGGTTCAAGCTCAATGATGTATAAAGAATTATAAACATACTTGTGGAGCATCTATGCAAAAAATATTATAGAAATATGCCAAATTAGAATATATGGCTAATTGTAAGCTACTTCTATAATCATTTTTATAATTTCAAATGCTCTAATGAATATTTGATTCAATTTTTCTTTCAACTCAAATTTTGAAATTCCCTTTGGATGGAGATATTTTTAAAAACATATGACCTATGATTTCAAAACTCAACTGGGACCTCTAGCGATTCATATAATTCTTTTATTAGATTTGAGTTACTGGAGCTAATTTTGGATAAAGTAGATCTTCTTTGTTGTTGCTAGAATCACTTTTGGCCCTAAAAAGCTTCCAGTCTCTAATTTATTTCTTATTGACCAGAAAATAACACTTTTTTTCATATAATACTTTAAAAAGCTCCATACCGATACTTTTCTAATAACTATTATTGTAGGAAAAATCTAATGGAAAGTGGTCACCCTAATTTCTCTTTATTTTTAAAACCAAAATTTTTAAGATATCCTACAGAATCTAAATTATCTACTCTAAATGTCCATCTATTTGCAGATGAAATGTTGCACTAAATTTCAACATTGTACTTGTCTCTCGATGCAAGCTCTCCTAAAACTTAGATGCAAACCTTAGATTTCGGTCTAATATAATTAAATCTGAAATTTTGTGAGGTATTATTATGTCATTTATATAAAACTTTGCCAAAGAATCCCTTAAGAACATCATCCTTACAACAATGAAATGTGCCTGCTTTGTCAAACCATCTATAATTACCTTTACTAGAACATGAATTCTAGCTATCCTCAGCAATTCCATCATAAAATCTATGGTTAAGTGTTTCTATTTCCTGCTCGGAATAAACATTAATTACAAATGACCTAATAGTTTTTTTATGTTTGACTTTTACTCATTAATAAATTATACATCTTCTCACAAAAATCATGATTTCTCTCCTCATGTTCCTCAACTAAAAGACTCTTTTTGCAAATCATGATACATCTCATTTATTCCCAGACGGATCATATACATTAATCAATGGGCCAAATTGAAAATTTTATGCTTCAGTTCCTTGATAGTAATTATGCAAACGCAATCCCAGGGCCTCCTTGATAGTAATTATGCAAATGCAATCCTAAAGCCTTAAGACTACGTCGGCCCAAATATTAAATTTATCCCTTGACCCAATGTCTAAATCTCTGCTCATATCTACAAAAATAGGATCATCTATTTATATCATCTTAATTCTTTAAAAAATCACCTATTACACATGAAAGTAAGATAAAATCCTATGCATACATTATGAATGCAGTCGAATATTGCACTCTTTTTCTCATCTAGTATTTATGTCTCTTTTATCATTAAATGGGCCATCAAGCCCTACAACTTACCACTTAATATGTTAGCCACTGTGTTGGCCTTTTCTGATTAATATTAATTTTCATAATTATAGTCCTTCCATAAATTAATCCTTCGCCTCTATCTAATATTGAACTTCTTTGGGAGGATAATTGCTTAAACATTTGGGGTTTTAGTACACTAGAAAATTCTCTACACTATTAATGCCTTTATATCATCAAGGCAAAAACGACAATTGCTAACTCCAAATCATAAGTAGGGTAATTATGCTCATAAGTTTTGAGTTGTCTCGACTCATAAGTGATAACTCATCCATATTGTATTAACGTACAACCTAAACCTCTCTAAAAGATATCATAGAAAACCACAAAACATCCTAACCCTTTTGAAATGAGTAAATTCAAGCGACAGTCAAACAATCCTCTAATTTTTAAAAACTTCTTTTATAACCATCATTCCAAAAGAATGCCACTTCCTTTTGTCTTAAGTGGGTTAACGACATTGCAATTGTTAAAAAAATTTCAACGAATCTTCCATAATAATTTGCCAACCCATGAAAACTCCATACCTTTGTTATATTTGTCATTTGACCCCAACTTGTGACAGTTTTTATTTTATTTGGTTATACTAAAACACCTTCTTCAAAAATAATATAATATAAAAAAGTCACTTGCTTAATCCAAAACTCATATTTCTTAAACTTTGCAAATGATCGTCTTTCAATAAATATTTGTGATAACTCATTGAATATATAAGAATATCATCGATAAAGACAACATAAATTGATTCAAATAAAGTTAAATACTCGATTAATCTAGTTTATGAAAGTTGCAGAGGTGTTAGCTAATCGAAATGGTATCTCTAAAAACTTGTAGGGACTATACATTGTATAAAAAGTCGACTTTGACACATCCTTCTTCTTAATCCTCAATTATTAATATCATCATTGAAAATAAATTTTTAAGAAAATTTGATCAGATAAACCTTTTATTGTTGATAAAAGGCACTTACTGTTGATCATAACCATGTTTAATTCTCAATAGTCTGCACATAAGCGCATCAATTTGCCATTCTTTTTCACAAAACACTTGAACACCCCAATGTGACTTGATTGATCAGACAATATCCTTTTTGTTCTTGTAATATTTTCTTCAACTCTTTAATTATAAATGATCCCTTTTATATGGATTGTTAGAAATTAATACAAATCCCAGTACCAAATCGATAACAAATTCAAACTCTCTACCCAACGGCAATCTAGGTAATTTTTTCAAAAACAAATTTTTAAACTTTTTCACCACCAAAATTTATTTAGCTCGCACATTATGACTCCTAATATAGTAACATAGGGAAAGCATACTTGATTTGTGTCTCATATCAAAAGACATGTATGTAATACAAAAATTTTATATTTAGACTCTTTAAGCTTACTCTCTTAGAAATAAAAAAGGTTGACTATCTGAAATTATAAAATATGCCCTCTAGTGAAAATAATTCATATTGATAAGAGAGCATGTGAACTATTCCAAGCCTAAAATTACATCTAAATCATACATGTCTAACAGTGTTAAATTTACCAACAATTTGAACCCATGAACCTGAATCACTCACTCAAGGTATATAATGTTAGTCATCAAAGACTTACTAATAGGCTTAGATACCATGAAAATATAATCCAAAATTTTAGGCAGTGAATACAAATGACATACAGCTTTGGGAACAAAAATGAGTGTGCATACCCCGG
>JAOVVI020007940.1:0-14526 GCA_028571085.2 Nepenthes alata
TAGAAAATCCTGAAGATGAATTAATTAGTTCCAAAATCATATTAACAAATCTTAGATGTCCAACACTCCAAGATTTTAGATGGTATAAAGATATATTTACTACTCATATTTTCTGTAGAAGAGACTGCAATGAACCTTTCTGGAAAGAAAGTTTTGTTGCTGGACTTCCTACTATTTTTGCCAAACGAATTTTAACTAAACTTACAGACTTTGATGGAGGTCGAATACAATGGTCTAATATTAGTTATGGTCAATTATTTATATTTATTAAAAAAGAAGGATTATAATTATGTTAAGAATATAAAGAACACAATAAACTCACTAAAGATAGTAAACAATTTAAATCTCAACTAGGCTCATTCTGTTATCAGTATGAAATGAAAAAATTAAAAGCACCATCACAATAAAAATCTAAAGCTTTGACATATTTAAAAAAAATAATCAATCTCAAAATACTTATTATAAATCTAATATAAAAAAATCTCATGCTAAATCTAAATCTAAATCTAAACCACATAAAGAATCAAAAAATTCATATCAAGATTATTCATCTTAACTTATATGTTGGAAATGTAAATGACCAGGTCATACAGCTAATCAATGTAAATTAAAGAAAAAAATTTATAAATTTTTTAAAGATAATGAACAATTATGCAATCATTTAACCACTTTATTACTTAGTGATGAAAAATCTAATGGAAATATAAGTCAAGAAGAAGATGATTTAAATAATATACAAACAAGTTCTTCAAACGCTACTGATGAATCAAAAGATGAAAATCTAGATTTAGAACAAAATCTATGCAATTGTAACTTACAAATTAATATGTTACGAACGCAAGATGGCAAAAAATTTTTGCTTAATATTATTGATAAAATAGAAGATCCTGATATTAAAAGATAATATTTTTTAAAACTAAATAAATTATTAACACAAAAATAAACCACTGAAAATATTGAACCTTTTAGTTTAACCAAAATATTTGAAAAAATATCCTACTCCCTCTCTATTTCTTCAAGTTACAACTTGAGATTTATAAAAAGAAATAAAACAACTTAAAATGAAGTAATAATATTAAAAGGTCAATTACAAGAGATAAAATTTAATGAACTCTAATTAGATACAAGAATACCAATATTTGAACATAAACAAAATGTTGAACCTCTTATCCCAGCTGACCCATCTTCACAACCAAAACAACGTGGAGATTAATTTTTACAACTAATAACCAAAATTAATTTTCAAAAACGGTATACTCAAATTACTTTAGTAATTAATAATGAATATCTTTTAAAATTAATTGCTTTACTTAATAAAGGAGTAGATAAAAATTATATTCAAGAAGGTTTAATACCCACTAAATATTATCAAAAAATGATTAAAAATTTAAATACTGTTAGTGAATCTAGATTAAATATTCAATATAAATTAACAAATATTGCTATATGTAATCAAGGACATTGTTTTAAATCAATGTTCATTCTAGTAAAAGATTTACATCAAGATATTATACTTGATACACCGTTTTTCACACAAATTTATCCTTTTATTGCAACTGCAGAAGGTTAATCTACACAAGTCTTAAGCATTGAACTTCTTTTCCGTTTTATTCATCCTATTATACAAAAAGTAATTCAGGAATTACAAGCAACATCAATATATCGATAAATTAATTTAATAACAAAAAAGAAAAAATAAATCAATTACCTAAAAGAAGAAATACAACTTAATAATATTGAACAACAATTAGATAATCCATTATTCTAAATAAAAATTAAAAACTTACAACAACTGTTGAAAAAAGAGGTATGTTCAAATTTATCAAACGCCTTCTGGAATCGAAAACTATATCAAATAGAATTACCCTATGAAAAAGATTTTACTGAAGCTCAAATTTCTACTAAAGCCAGACCTATCCAAATAAATCAAGAATTATTAGAATATTGTAAAAAAGAAATTTAAGATCTTCTTGATAAGAAATTAATTAGACCGTCAAAATTACCTTGGAGTTATTCTACTTTTTATGTCATGAACAATGCTGAAATTGAAAGAGACGTTCATAGATTAGTAATTAATTATAAACCACTTAATAAAGCCCTCCAATGGATTCGATATCCAATACCCAATAAAAGAGATTTAATCAATCGCTTATATAATGTCAATATTTTTTCTAACTTTGACAAGAAATCAGGATTTTATCAAATCTAGATAAATAAAAAATATAGATATAAAATGGCATTCACTGTCCCTTTTGGATATTATGAATGGAATGTCATGCCATTTGGTTTAAAAAATGTTCCATCAAAATTTTAAAATATTATGTATTAGATATTTAATCCCTATACCCAATTTATTATTATTTATATTCATGATGTCTTAGTTTTTTCTAACACAACGGATCAACATTTTAAATATTTATATCAATTTTTAAATATTATTAAGTATAATGGATTAGTTGTTTCTTTCCTAAAATCAAATTACTTCGGACTAAAATTAGATTTTTAGAATTTAACATTTATCAACATACAATAACGCCTATTCAAAGATCAATTGAATTTGCTAATAAATTTTTAGACGAAATAAAAGATAAAACTTAATTACAAAGATTTTTAGGATGCTTAAATTATATTTCTGATTTTATCCCAAAACTCAGACAAATTTGTAAACCATTATTTAAAAGACTTAAAAAGAATTCTCTTGCATGGACTAATGAACACACTACTATTATTATGACTTTAAAACAATAAGTTTAACATTTACCATGTTTAGGCATACTTCATCCGCGTGCATCACTTATTGTTGAAACAGATGCGTCTGACATCGGATATGACGGCATCCTTAGACAAAAATTAGAGTCAAATGCACATACACAAATAGTTAGATTTCATTCTGGATTATGGTTAGGAGTACAGAAAAATTATTCAACCATTCAAAAAAAAAATTTTATCCATTGTTTTATGCATATCAAAATTTCAAGATGATTTATACAACAAGAAATTTCTTTTAAAAATATATTACAAAGCTGCTAAAGATGATTTACAAAAAGATATTAAAAAGCTTATTTCTAAATAATTTTTTGCACGCTGGCAAGCTATATTATCTATTTTTGATTTTGACATAGAATTTATTAAAGGCTCTTCTAATTCTATACCAGATTTTCTAACAAGAGAATTTTTCCTCGGACATCATGCCAAGGAAAGGAAAACCTCATCACGAAAAGCTAAACAAACTCCCATACCCTTCTTCACTTATAATCAATTTTATAAAATCTTTTCATGGCTTCCTGTCAAAGCCTTATTCGAATTCTCCTCTCTTTCTAAATCATTTCTATCTTTACTTTCTGAAACACATTTTCTTAAATACCATTCCTATCATGCCTCAATTAAAGATGATGAAGTTTATGTTTTACAATCAAAATATAGTAAACGATGGAATTTTACTCTCACAGGAGATATGATACTACCAATCGATTCAATCAGTCATATCTATAATCACTGGTTTCGTATTTTATCATGCAACAATGGACTACTACTTTGCATACCAACTGCAATGACTTACGCGGCATGGTTCTATATTATCAATCCAGTACTTAATACGTGGCATATGGTGCCAATCTCAGAGGATTTGCAATATTTATTCGAACAAGATGCTTATACAGATTATGGACATGGACTTATTTTTGAACATGGTATAGATATTGGCACATTACCCCATGATGGAATATTACTCCATTTTAGTACAGATAGAATCAACGTTTTTCTGATCATACTCATGTATGGAAGGATTATTACCACTTTCAATCGAAACCTTTACATGGCTCATGGTTTCCTCGCCAGGATATTTATGTTTTCCTACCATCACACGAGTTATATTTATTATGTGATCATTTTCACACAGAACCATGTATTCTTGTTCTCAAGTTAACAGAAGGTACTGCCATGGATATTCAACTTCCTCAGCAAACATGGATCTCTTCAGATTTGAGCAGTTATAGTCTTTATATCTATAAATGGCAACCACATTCCACTCATGCACCTACTATTGCTCTCATTGAAATTACGCCACAATAATACATTATTATCTGGATCCTAAAACAACCTTTTTGGATTCAAATTTTTAACAAAACAGTCCAAAACCTTATTATTCATGAATCCAATCCAATTCTTACTGGATTCTTTATCAGCAATGGATATTGGCTTATTTTCACAACAGCCCGTTATCTCTACCAATATAATTTATTAACCTAATTACCAGACCAATGTCTCGGCCCACATTATTTATTTGGCCTATGGGATTCACCTCTATTCTACGTATCTCGTGTAAATATCTTTCCTTTTACTAGTACATTTAGCTATTAAAAAAAACATAGATTATTTCTTCATGGCCAGCAACTTTCAATGATGAAAAAACAAGCGCAAAAGCAGATTAAACGTTCATGGAAGCAATGATGCAGCGTACTATGCAAAAATCTGAAAATATCAAAGTGTTCACATTATGTCATTACTATACAAATACTATGCAAGTACTATGCAGGCACTATGCAATACTATTCATCAAATTGACCAAAGACACGTAACAGAATGGCCGTACGCAAAGGATGATTTATGATTACATCTGAAGAAAAAATCACAATTATGATGACATGACACAAAACAAAATTGATTTCTTGCAATTATGATACGGCTTATCAACGGCTCCGATTTTACTTAATTATTTTAACAATCAACGATACAGATGATTCAAATACTTCTATTTAAAGCCTTGCTCAATCGTGGATACTGTCCGCTTTGGGCCTGGAAGTCCTCACGGTTTTTCTCAAAATGCATCCACGAAGGTAAGGGCCTTCACGCCTTATAAGCGCTTCAACGGCTCCTTCCCAAACCGATGTGGGACATCCTCCCTCACGGACCTGTCTCTGATACCATTCAGGATAATCGTGGATACTGTCCGCTTTGAGCATGGAAGCCCTCACGGTTTTCCTCAAAATGCATCCATGAAGGTAAGGGCCTCCACGCCTTATAAGCGCTTCAACAACTCCTTCCCAAGTCGATGTAGGACATCCTCATACCTCTTTTTCCAAATTTTGTTGTAAGTTTTTAATTTTTGCTTGTAATAATGGATACTCTACTTTTTCTGCATTTGAGTAAGGCATCACTTGCATGATAGCTTTGGAAACGATAGGGAGCGTTTAAGCCTGTGAACCGATGTGTTTGCCCGTTGAGGTGATAAAAGGGCGTTGTTTGTCGGAGGTGTTCCTATTTCATTAAATTTGCAAGTAAAGGTTGTGTATCATCTCTAGAAAATTTAGTTTTATGCATCATTTGTAGAAAATATTAAAAATGGCTTCGAGACTAATATCACAATTCAGGGGTAGTAATTTAAATCATAGTACAACAACAAACACTAGAGAATTACTCATTATACCTAATAATGGTCAGAATTATCCTGATTGGACTTTTACCCATCAAAACATGGAAACATTTCCTTCTGTAATTGATTTTGAAAACATGTTCATTCCTCATTTAGAATCACTTAGAAAAGAAGTTATGCTAGAAAAAAATTGTATCCTTAGAAATTGATTTTTTACTACATTTACTATTGAACAAACAAAAGAATATAGAATTATGTGGAAACAAATAATGTATTTACTTAAACAAAATTTATCATTTTTTATATGGTTTATTCCATATATAAGAAATATATTAAAATTAAATATGCAACAAATAAATACTAATGAAAGAATTACTTTCACATGGAAAACTATTAATGGATAGCAGATTATATCTATTCATCATCCATTAACTGATTTAAAAATAATCAAAGATAATTTAACTATTCAGGCTGCTCCATTTAAAATTGAAGATAATCGTGAGAATAGTAGTGATACATAATTAGAAGATATTAAAAAAGTTTATGAATAAAATAATTATCATTCTCAAATATCACATATAATTGCTAAATAAGTTGATAGAATTGAATATACTATTCAAAATAAATCTATAAATATTAATTATCAATTTTTATATATAATTACACCATTACAAAAATCTCCTTTACCTCGGTTGGAACATTAGAATTTTCTCCAACTCGTACAGAATTTTTATTAGAAAAATTAACAAATAAAATTAATAATTTACCATCCGCTTCTACATCAACATCTAAAATATTCCCTACAGTCCAAACAATAGATCAAATACCTGATCTAACACTTGACAATGATGATCTAAATATTACTAAAATTCAACCTATACAAACTTTGTTAATAAAAAATTATTATCCAAGACCAACATCACCTGATATCCAATATGAAGAAAGAAATCAATATTCTTCAAAAACTTATGATCCCCGTGTCATACATGAATTGAATATTGAAGGCAAATCTGAATATAAAATTATATGTATATTTCATAAAATCGGAATGTTATCTACAACTTATAGAGCAGTCAATAATATGACGAAACACTTGGCTACAAAATATATTTTAATTGATTTTACTGGTACCCTTTTATTTTGGTGGGATAATGCATTAACTCCATATGAACGCAATCATATTATGAACCATGTAGAGACGATTCAAAAAGAAGGACCTAATGGCGAGATTCAATTTGTTCAATAAAAAAACCCTTTAGAAATACTTATCGTCACTCTTAGTCAAGCATTTTTAGAAAATTCTGAAGATGAATTAATTAGTTCCAAAATTATATTAATAAATCTTAGATGTCCAACACTCTAATATTTTAGATGGTATAAAGATATCTTTACCACTCATATTTTCTATATAAGAGACTACAATAAACCTTTCTGGAAAGAAAGATTTGTTGCTGGACTTTCTACTATTTTTGCCAAACAAATTTTAACTAAACTTACAAACTTTAGTGGAGGTCGAATACAATGGTCTAATATTAGTTATGGTCAATTATTTATATCTATTAAAAAAGAAGGATTACAATTATGTCAAGAATATAAAGAACACAATAAACCCACTAAAGATAGTAAATAATTTAAATATCAACTTGGCTCATTCTGTTATCAATATAAAATGAAAAAATTAAAAGCACCATCACAATAAAAATCTAAAGCTTTGAAATATTTAAATAAAAATAATCAATCTCAAAATACTTATTATAAATCTAATATAAAAAAATCTCATGCTAAATCTAAATCTGTTGGGTCCCATGTCCTGGCCCATGAAGAACTTCCAAGCCCATGAAGAATTCTACGGCCCATGAAGGATTCAGGAGCCCGCACAGGACGGTGAGCCCAGCTCAGCGACAAGCCCACGCTAGTAGAAGGCAACGGAGCCCTGCAATGCATTTAATGCGCTGCAGGAGAGAAGGCGTGGAACCCGTCGATGGGGGAGCAGTCGGCGCAGCACCAGGGGCTCACGCAACCACCTGCAGGCGGCCAGCCCATCCTCGTTCCAAGAATAATCAGGCATGGCCACCAAGGCCAGAAACCTGCCAACTGCAGCAGAAGGGTCGCCGGCGTAACTGGGGGTCCACGACAGCGACCAGCGGCGAAGGAGCCCTCACAACGGACACCTTGATGCCCAGAGTCCAACGGGAGGGGGCCTATAAGAGCTCCCACATCCCATAGAGAAAAGGACTTTTGGATCTCCAACTCAATTCCGATTTCCTTACTCTCTCCAGCTGAAACTCTCAGCAGCATCTTGCGACGAGTTCACAAAGAAACAAGAGCTGAAACTGGGGAGTCCCTCACTTCCATTGGCGAAAGCTAGCTCGCTTCCACTCCCCAATGTCTTCTCAGACTCAGGGGAAGTAGCCACCCGCTGCAGTGCACTAAGGGAGCCAGGCCTCCCACCACCTGCTCATTGCATTCTCCACAACATCGTTCCCTCACACCTTATGCTTCACAGCATTCATCCGCGCACCATCCTCACGAGTGCGCCATTTTCGTTTATTGCGGGAATCTGCTGACTTGAGTGTCGGAGTGGCCTCGGTGGGAGAAATCCTGCCGGACCTCTGACCTCTTGTTTGTTTGTTTGTGTTGTGCAGGTCCAGGTTCATAACGATAGAGACCGGACCCTTCACCTGAAGCCGCCCGCGCTTAGGAATCCGAAGGCTCCCTAATCTGTGCTGTAACCATGGGCCCGGGACGCAACATTGATGCCGTCTGTGGGAATCTGACGAGAAGCCAAGTGTCTCTTTCCCACCTTACTTCTGAACATCATAAAATGGTGAACACCCAAGCACAAGCTAGTACTTCGGCAGTGGAGGTCGTCGCCTAAAGTGAAGCTCCCCCCACCGGGAACCAAGCGAACGACCGTCCAGAGCCCAATGTCCATCGCCTGGCCGCAGACGTGGGCGATATCAAGCTAGTCCTTCGCGCCTTGTGCGAACATACGGAAGCCCCGTGGCCGGGGACTGCCCCTCCAGCATCTCATGCCTCCACCTCTAGGAGAGCGAGGCGTCGAGAGGCCACTCGCAGGAGGCGAGCCAACTAGCCCAACAACGCCGCAGCCCAGGTGGCCTCAGGAGGAGAAGATCCCCACGAAGCTGAAAGTCACCCCGCCCGTGAGGACCGGGAGGGTACCCACGAAGGGCGTAACCCCCGCAACTCGCACGGTAACGGTGGACTGACAGTAGCCGGCTCAAACGACGCACGAGCCACTCAGGCGGAGAGTCGCCACCACAGACTAGATAGACCGCACCTCCAGGACCCCACGGAGCTCCGTGATGTCATCAACGTGCGGAGAGGCACCACAGACCCATCGATGGAGGAGAAAGTCAAAGTGCTGTGGGATATCCTGCATAAGGAGAAGCCCGCGCCCTCCTCTGCCGACCTCCGGAGGTCTCCCTTCGCCATGGACTTGCGGACCCAGCCGTTACCAAGCAAATTCAAGATGCCGGTCTTGGAGGGATACGACGAAAGCAATGACCCGATCGACCACCTGAACTGCTTCCAGACGCACTTGTCTTTGTAGGGGGCGAGCGAGGCCTTGATGTGCTAGTGCTTTCCCGTCACCCTTAGGGGAGATGCATTACTCTGGTTCCACGGCCTCCCCCCGAACTCCATACGCTCATTCGACGAGCTTCCTGACAGCTTCCTGAGCCAGTTCGCCTCCAGCCGAAGGGAGGAGAAACAACCATGGCACTTGGTCTGCCTCTGCCAGAGGTCAGATAAGAGTCTGAAGCGGTTCCTGGACCGTTTCATCACTGAGGCGCGGCGGATCCCACAACTCTCTGACGAGCTGAAGCTCAACGCCTTCGTCGCCACCCTTGCGACGGGGGACTTCCTTAAGCACCTGTCGCACCAGCGCCCCGACTGAGTGGACCGGCTCCCAGAAGCACCCTGAGCACCTGGCGGGAGAAAGAGGGACAACGACGGCCAGCGCTTCCCGGAGTGTCGAAAGCAGTAAGGGCCCCCGTCGGGGCCCAGAAAAGATTACGGCAGAGCCTCCCTGACCCCTCTAAACGACAGCCATGCGAACATCCTGATGTAGATCAAGGATGAGAAGTTCTTCAAGTGGTCAAAGATGCCCAAGGGTCCCAGTGGCAACGACCAGACAAAATATTGCCAGTACCACCGTTGCTTGGGACACTCTACCGAGAACTGTCGGACCCTGCAGCAGGAGATCAAAAATCTGATCCAGCACGGACATTTGAAGCGGTTCGTGAAGAGCTCACGGCAGGAACCGGTGACCTCCGATGGAGAAGCCAGTAGCCTCCGAGGGCTCGCACGGCCACCGGCGTGGTTAGCATGATTTCCACCACGGCCGTCGAAGACACCAGGCGCGGGCAGCCGAAACCAACTTCCAGCGACAAGCGAGCGAGGATAGGGGTTAGGAACGATGTCATTAGCTTTAGCAGCGATGACATGGCTCATGTAACCTCTCCCCATACCGACCCCCTTGTTGTATCCACCCTCGTTTCAAACGGTGGAGACAACTACCAACTGAAACGAGTTTTCATTGATAATGAAAGTTCTCAAAATTTGCTGTATCTCACTGCCTTCCTTAAACTTGGACTAAAATGAAGCCAGATGAAAGATGCCAGCAGACCCTTGTACGGCTTGGACAACGAGCCAGTCCCCGTGCAAGGGGTAGTTCGGCTGGAAGTCATTATGGGAACCCACCCGCGCACTGTGACGCGAGAGCTGGCGTTCCTCGTCATTGACCTTCCGTCCGTCTACAATGCCATATTAGGCAGACTCTAACCGCCTTCGAAGCTATGGTGTCCATCCCACACCTGAAGGTGAAATTTTCCACCCCCTGGGGCGTGGGAGAAGTCCTCGGAGACCAAGAAATGGGGCAGACATGCTACCTATCCCAGATCAACCCCGTGGCACCATGTTACCCAGATGAAGACCTTGATCTCTGCGACAAGACCTCGCTCCAACAGGCCCAGTCCGGAGAAGAAACTGAGGCGATCCCACTGAACCCTTCCGAGCCGGAATGATGCATCAACGTGGGGAGGTCCTTCCAACTTACGGAGCGCGACCGATTGATTACCTTCCTTAGGGCTAACTCTGACGTATTGCGTGGGTGCCCGCTGACATGCCCGGGATGTCGGCCGAGGTCATAGTCCACAAGCTAGGCCTTGACCCGAGCCGAAAGTCCGTTCGATAGAAGCGGAGGAACCACTTCGTCAAGAAGTTAGTCGCCATCAGGGAAGAAGTGAAGAGGCTCTTGGACGCCGGATTCATCAGAGAAGTCCACTATCCGGAGTGGTTGTCCAACATTGTGCTGGTAAAAAAGAGTAGCGGCAAGTGGCGGATGTGCGTCGATTTCACGGACGTGAACAAGGCCTGCCCGAAAGATAGCTTTCCGCTTCCGAGGATCGACCAGCTCGTGGACTCCACGTCCGGGCATGAGCTCCTGAGCTTCATGGATGCATACTATGGGTACAACCAGATCCAGATGGACCCAGAAGATGAGGAGCACACCTCGTTCATGACGGACCAAGGGACGTATTGCTACAAAATGATGCCCTTCGGTCTCAAGAATGCTGGCGCGACCTACCAGTGCCTTATAAACAAGATGTTCGAAGCCCAGATCGGGCGAAACGTGGAGGTTTACGTCGACGACATGCTTGTGAAAAGCAGAATCTCCAGCTACCACGTCAACGACCTAGATGAGACTTTTCAGGTCCTCCGACGGCACGGGATGAAACTCAATCCCGCCAAGTGCGCGTTCGGAGTGACCTCAGGGAAGTTCCTAGGCTTCATCGTGTCGCAACGCGACATCAAGGCCAATCCAGAAAAGATCAAGGCTATCCTCGACCTGAACCCACCGCGAACGATAAAAGAAGTGCAGAAGCTCACCGGGCGAATAGCAGCCCTTTCGCGATTCCTCGCTAAGTCAGCAGAAAAATACTTGCCCTTCTTCAAGGCGTTAAGGGGAACAAAATCGCAGGGGATCAGGTGGAGCGAAGAATGCGACGAAGCTTTCAAGGAATTGAAGGCTTACCTCTCCAGCGCTCCGCTCCTAAGCTCGCCGCGTGAAGGGGAAAGCCTTTACCTCTACTTGGCCATATCGGCAGTGGCCCTCAGCTCGGTGTTAGTTGTGGAGCACGAGGGCAAACAACAGCCGGTGTACTACGTAAGCCGGGTGTTGACTGACGTGGAGGCCTACTACCCACACGCTGAAAAGATGTCGCTCGGGCTTATCTACGTGGCGCAAAAGCTACGACCCTATTTTCAATCGCACCGGATTGTCGTGCTGACAGATCAGCCGCTGAAGTCGATCTTGCAGAAGCCGGAGACGTCCGGCCGACTGGTATAGTGGGCTGTCGAGCTAGGAGAATTCGACCTGGAATTTCAGCCCCGGCTAGCCGTGAAAGGACAGGCTCTGGCAGACTTTATCGTTGAAGCGGCGACGCCAGCGCAGGAAGAAGACAGCAACCAAGGAAGTACGGAAGATGATGACCCTCCTATATGGATCCTAAATGTAGACGGATCATCCAACCAGGCAGGCAGCGGAGCTGGTGTTGTGCTAAGGACGCCCGAAGGCATGGAGATCGCGTACTCCGTCACACTGGCCTTCCCAGCCACAAACAATGTGGCGGAATACGAGGCCCTCCTCGCAGGCCTGCGACTGGCGAAGGAGTGCTCCACATGGTCGTTGGTCGTGCGCAGTGACTCCGAACTTGTGGTAAATCAGGTGAAGGGGAACTTTGGCGCCTTGAACCCACAGCTTGTGTGGTACTTGGCGAGAGTAAAAGCCCTGATCCCTGAGTTTGGTCGGTTTGAGATCAAACAGATCCTGAGATCAGACAACGAGCGTGCTGATTGACTTGCCTGGGATGCGACTGCCAGGTCCATGGGGCAGTACGCGAGAGAGCCCAGGGAAATCCTGACCGCACTGAGCATCGACGCCGAAGACAAAGAGGTTCTACGGGGTGACATAGGAAACAACTGGATGGCACCGTACGTGAAATTTCTAACGGAGGGGACCCTACCCGACGATATCGGCGAAGCCAAGTGAATCCAGAAGACGGCAGGATGGTACACGATCCTGAATGAGAGGCTATACATGCGAGGATACTTCACTCCCCTCCTGAATTGCCTCGCGCCAGAGGAAGCCTACTGCGCACTGGCGAAAGTGCATCTGGGACTGTGCGGCTCACACATCGGTGGCAAGAACCTGGCATTCAATATCATGCGACAAGGGTTCTACTCGCCCACCATGAAGCGAAGCTATGGAATTCGTTCGAAAGTGTGAAAGTTGCCAGGTCCATGGCAACATGACGCACCAGCCACACACGGAGCTGCACTATCTCCAATCCCCATGGCCGTTCGCACAATGGGGGCTCGACATACTCGGCCCCCTACCTCTAGCTGCCGGACAAAGAAAATTCTTGATCGTCGGGATCGACTACTTCACCAAATGGGTGGAAGCCGTCCCTCTTGCCAAGATCACGGAGCAGAATGCGACAGAGTTCCTCCGTCAAGCTATCGTTTGCCGCTTCGGGATCCCTGAGGTCGTAGTGACCGATAACGGAACCCAATTCACCGGCAAGCGCTTCACAAAGTACTGCCGCGACCTTCGCATCAAGCTGATACATACGTCCGTGGCGCACCCTCAGGCGAACGGACAGGTCGAGGTCACCAACCGCACATTGCTGCACGGGTTAAAAACCAGGTTGGAAGGCGCAGGGGGCTCCTGGACTGAGGAGCTACCGTCCGTGCTATGGTCATATCGAACGAATTGCATTCTTCACGCCATTACACGAGCATCTCATACGCTTTAATAGCATTTATCCGCGCACCGCTCTCAGCGTGCGCCATTTTTATTCTTTGTGAAAATTTGCTGACTCTAGCGTCGGAGTGGCTTCGGTGGCAGAAATCCTACCGGACCCCTGACCTCTTATTTGTCTGTTTGTGTTGTGCAGGTCCATGTTCTTAGAGACGGAGACCGGACTCTCTTCCTGGTGCCGCCTCATGCTCAGAAATCCGAAGGCTATTTAATCCGTATGATAATCGCGGACCTGGAACGTAACAAATATATAATATAATTTAATGATCGATGCTTTAATCATTCATTGCTCTACCAAAATAATGATGAAATGAAATGTTGCAATTATTCTCCAATAAAATTCTCCAATGATTTTATGTTATTCTTAAAATAATTCTTTAAATAAATTCTAAATTTAATATTTTTTTTATGTCATTAAATTTAAAATATAATATTTATTTATATATATTTATCTAATAGTATATTAATGTAAGTAAATAAAATATTATGATATTAAATGGTATATTTTAAATGTTTAAATAGCGGTTTTTTAACGTGGTTTTATTTAAACATGGTTTTTAATAATTAAGTTCGTGATTTTTATAAGTTAATATTAGTTTTTTTTAATTATTTTAAGTTAATGTTTTTTAAAAAATATGCTTAATAAAATTTGTAGAAATTTCTTTTTTTTTAAATTGCTTTTGGAAATAAAAAACGAACGAGTTTATCCGTACGTCTGGTTTTTGGTGGGTGAATTAATGGTGATGGCGATGGCTTCTAGAAGCATTGCGAGGCTGTTACGCATCGTGTCTCTCAACGACCAAATCGTAATAAAGACAAAAATTTTGTTTTTATTTTTTTTAATAAAGATTTATTTTTACAATATTAATAATTAAAATCAAAGATAATATATTAAACTATTATATTAATATTTAAGTATAAAATATTTTTAAAAATAAAAAAAATTAATAACTATTTAATAAAAATATAGCCTAATATATATTTATATTATGAATAAATTATTTTTACACTGTCTTATATGATATAACTTATATTTAGTAACTTATTAAAATAATTATATATTACAGTATTATATAATTTATTTATATTTTATTACAGATAATATTTTTTAATTAGTTTAATTTTTAATAAAAATAATACTTATAAAATAAAAAAATTAATCGCCTTCATGCTCTATATGTGCATAGAATTATCTATTATTAGTTGAGATTATTAGTAATAATTTTTTTAAATGATATGGGTTAATTTTTTTAATTTAGTAAAGAAAATGAAAAATTAATTTTAATTTTTTTAAGAGAATATTAAGATA
>JAOVVI020007941.1:0-14526 GCA_028571085.2 Nepenthes alata
AGGATCAGCGAGGTAGCTTACAGGTTGGCACTACCACATAGCGTGACAGACATACACGATGTATTTCACGGATCGATGCTTCAGAATTATGTCCACAATCTTACACACGTGATTGAGTATGAGCCCTTGACTATTGATAGCAAGGATTAGAGGTTTCATACTAAGACCATTCCCCTGGTGAAAGTGCTCTGGAAGAATTATTTACCGGAGGAGGCCACCTGGGAGCGCAAAGAGGAAATCCGAATTAAATATCCCCACTTGTTTTCTTAAGGTATATAGCTCTGTTTAATTTCGGGGACAAAATTTCTTTAAATGGGGGAGAATGTGAGGTCGCGATCCCAAAAACATGATAATTCCTAGTAATTAAATTGATATAAATGTGTTTGAGGTGAAAGGATTAAGGAAAAATGTGGGAGAAATTCGGCTTAGAGGCGGATTAAGCCCCAGGGCATCGGTGCCCGTGTGGCGCCTGAGGCACAACTGGGGCCCGATTAACAAAATGCACCGTTTGAATGGAGCTCGAGGCACCACCTGAGCATATTTAACAAAATCGGGCACTTGAAGTGTGCCTAGTTAGCGCTCGAGCTTGGCCAACAATTTATACGGGGCACCTGCTTGGTGCTCAAGCGCCAGTCACGGGCCAACTCACGTGACCTCTTTTCCCTTCGTGATTTAATTAGGATTTGGGGATTTTAGGGCTCATTTTCTAGCAACCCTCGACAGCAATGAAAGAGAGCAAAAAGGGAAGGAGTGGGAAGAGAAGAAAAGGGGGAAAAGTTCCGTCAAGTCCCGATCAGAATCACGATAACTATAAACCGAACTCAGGCAAGTGTACTTTGGACGCTATTTTCTATTTTTACTGCTTTTCTATATCTCAAAAATGGTATTTATGCTCTAAAAGCATGTCTCATTATCTTCTGTATAAATAAAACATGTTTCTGCAAATTGTTTGGACAGATTTCATGTTTATATATATATATACTACAATATTTGACTTCAATTTCATGAAAATGCATATGTTCGATGTCCATTTATCGTCTAATAGTTTCAGCTAAACCCTAGGTACAAAAATGAAGGGTTTTAATGATTTTTACCCATAATTTCTATTGTATAAAAGTTAATCTATACAGAGATAAATCTCCAGGTGTAATCTATTTCTGAAAATTTTACACAGACTTATACTGATAAATCACTGTAAACTTTTTAAGCAAAACTGAAGGGTTTTAGACTGTTACTATATATTCTGAAACTGACCTAAGAGATATTATAAAACTTTAGCTGATTTTTGAGACTGAAAAGGGTTTTTAGTTATGAAATAAGAATGAAAAATATTTCTGATACTGTTAATTAGGACCCGTGACTGATATACAGTCAGGTTAGGTTGTTCGGCATATCTTAGAATGTTATGGTGGTAATCGAGGATAACTCTATCCATGGAGTTTTATGTGGTCCACCCTTCCTCAGGGCGTTAACTTAGAGAGTAGTTTATCATTATCGACTGGCGTACTGTACTGAATCCCATGAGAAGGGATGTCCCATGAGACGGGATGACTGTTACTAGGTTTGATTGTGTGCAAACATAATCTATCCTCAATTATTCATCCCATCCGCTAGTAGGGTCTACTGGTTGGGTCCTTTACTGATAAGAAAAGAATTTTCTATAATCTATAGAATTGAAACTGATTTTTTCTTTCTAAAGCCTATCTTATCAATTTATTATTAACGAAGTTTGATTACATTGATTTCTAATTCTCAAAACTTGAGTGTTTCTATTTACCAATAGTTCTATAATCACCTGCATCATATTCTGCTATAGCTTTTATAAGTCATTGCTTTATAGCATTTATACTACAACAGGCATCTGTATCCATTTTAGTACATTCTGTCTTGCGTAAAAGTTTTACTGCATGCCTACATGTACCTTGCTTGGCCTCATCTCACTATTTTACTATTTTTTCCCTCTAGATGAGACTGTTGAGCTAGTACCGAATGAGGAGTGATCAAAAGATTAGCTTGAAGACTTTGGAGGCATGAAGTATTTTGGAGATCTTGAAAGGAAACAGTTGAATTGTAAACACCCGATTTTTGACATATGGTTTTGTATATGGATATTATGCCTATGGATTCTTGTATATAGAATGTATGTGATGAAATAGGAAACTATGCTTCTGCAGGTTTATAGTTCTGTTTTCGCTATATACTTTCTGGTTTCTGTATAGGTCCTAGTTGCCATCTCTCGTCTAAATTCTGATATAGTAGATAGGATTGTTGAATTAAAGCCATGGATGGCATCTGTGGTCCTGTGAACGCATGTTGTAGGAAAATTGTGGTATTAGTGGATAGTTGTGTGCTTGTACTAGTTTGTTATACATGTTTATATTTCTGTTTAGCCCAATTTTAGGGAAAACTCTACCCATTTTTTCCTAGAACCTTAATTGAGACTTGGGCTTCTATTCCTGTTATGAATGACGTAATTAATTGAGGACAAAAAAAATCTATTCTGTCACAGGAATCCCACTGTTTAATTAACAAAAAGCATTACGATGGTCCCTGAGGATGCTAAAGCAATGTGATTTCTATCCAATGCTCTGAATGTCAAAGTGAAGAAATGCAACGAAGCGCGGGTAAACGGTGGTAGTAACTATGACTCTCTTAAGGTAGCCAAATGCCTCATCATCTAATTAGTGATGAGCATGAATTGATTAACGAGATTCCCACTGTGCCTGTCAACTATATAGTGAAACCACAGCTAAGGGAATAGGCTTGGAAAAATTAGCTGGGAAAGAAGACCCTATTGAGCATGACTCTAGTCCGACTTTGTGAAATGACATGAGAGGTGTACGATAAGTGGGAGCCCTTGGGAAAAAGTGAAATACCAATACCACTACTTTTAATGTTATTTTACTTACTTCGTCAATCGAAGGCGGGGCATGGCCCCTCTTTTTGGACCCAAGGCTTGCCCAATCGGCCGATCCGAGCGGAGGACATCATCAGGTGGGAAGTTTGGCTGGGGCAGCACATCTGTTAAAAGATAACACAGGTGTCCTAAGATACGCTCAACGAGAATAGAAATCTCGTGTGGAACAAAAGGGTAAAAGCTTGTTTGATTCTGATTTTCAGTACAAATACAAACCGTGACAGCATCACCTAACGATCCTTTAGGCCTTCAGATTTTGAAGCTAGATGTGTCAGAAAAGTTACCACAGGGATAACTGGCTTGTGGCAGCAAGGTGTTTATAGCGACGTTGCTTTTTGATCATTCAATGTCAGCTCTTCCTATCATTGTAAAGTAGAATTCACCAAGTGTTGGATTGTTCATCCACCAATAGGGAACGTGAGTTGGGTTTAGACCGTCATGAGATAGGTTGGTTTTACCCTTATGATGACAGTGTCACGATCGTAATTCAACCTAGTACAAGAGGAATCATTGATTCGCACAATTGGTCACTTGGTTGAAAAGCCTGTGGCGTGAAATTATCGTGCGCTGGATTATGACTGAATGCCACTAAGTCAGAATCTAAGCCAAAAGCAATGCACGCTCTCGCCGCTCATTTTTTGACACACAGTAGGGGCCTAGCCCCCATGGGCACGTGTCGTTGGCCTAGCCCCTACAGTGGATGCACCGCGTGGCCTCCTAGAAGTATAATTTCCACTAAGCGAAAGGTTAATTCCTATGCAGATGACTTAAATATAAGATGGGGTATTGTAAGGGGCAGAGTGGCCTTAATGCCATGATCCACTAAGATTCAGCCATACGTCACTCCAATTTGTCCCTCCCCATAAACCGAGCAACGATGCAAAAAAAATTGAGGCTCAAGGACGAACGGCTGCTGCCATAGCTATCCACCCTGCTCTGTGTTACCCCCGGGATGCTCCTATGAAAACCACTTACTTTTCAAGGAAGGATAACTAAAATGGAATAGAACAGAGAACCGATGGCCACGTCCTTAACTTTTCAAGGCAAGTCGCCCCAACAATAATTCGATTCGACTATGTCACAGAACTACCATGGCAGTGTTGTGAGCCCAGCAGTGCCCATGTCCTAATCTTGTCAGACCCCACCGAATCCCTTGCCTCTCCCAACAGCGCTCATGTCGCTTGTCGTGCTCCAGCAGCTCTCTTGTCCCGTCCAACAGTGCTGGTCTGGTAAAGTGTTCAAATCGGGTGATGTTTGTGATTTCCTGTCAGCATGTCCCCTCTTTCTGGACCGAAGGTGCATATTGATCATATGCTCGGATTGTCCCATCTAGGGTTGTCATGTCTAGCGGTGCTCATAAGGGAACCTGGCAAGCTGAATTTGTTGGCATTGTAATTTGCTTATGGATCGACTGTCGAGGCTCGAATGAGCATACGTGATGGCATGTGAGCAGTGGTGGGCTTGTGTGGGTCATTGGGATGTTCGTCTATGCATTGAACCGGATGCACACATGCCTCTTTACAGAAAGGCCAAGACCTTTGTGCCTTTGTTGATGTGTGGTTTCCTATGTTGCATACACTTTTGAAGGAATTTATCTTGTTAGGAAGTTTCCTTCTACTCGGTGTCCCATGGGGGTGTCAGGTGGACAATTCGTAAGGCTCATTGTCCCCCCATGTCGTGCTTTCTAGGAAACTGAGGTGGGTGATGGGTTTTAGTGTGTTCTCTTGGATGCAGAAGATTGAGATACAGGCTATGTGAGACAAGTCTTGTCTGCCCGATCCCTATAGGCACAAATGTAATTCAAACACTCATTGACCTCTTGACTGGTATTCAAATTGGTCAACAAGGCTCACGATTGTCGGCGTCGAAGAAGGAATGCTACTTTGTTGATCCTGCTCATAGTCATATGCTAGTCTCAAAGATTAAGCCATGCATGTGTAAGTATGAACTAATTCAAATGCTGAAATTGTGAATGGCTCATTAAATCAGCTATAGTTTGTTTGATGGTACTTTCTACTTAGATAATTATAGTAATTGTAAAGCTAATACGTGCAACAAACCCCAATTTCATGAAGGGATGCATTTATTAGATAAAAGGTTGACATGGGTTTAACTTGTTGCTCTGATGATTCATGATAACTCGTCGGATCACATAGCTTTAACGCTGGTGATGCATCATTCAAATTTCAGCACTATCAACTTTCAATGGTAGGATAGTGGCCTATCGTGGTGGTGACGGGTGACAGAGAATTAGGGTTTGATTCTGGAAATGGAGTTTGAGAAATGGCTACCACATCAAATGAATGTGTAAGGTTCCGATTCCCAAAACATTGTAAATTCTAGTAATTAAGTTAATATAATTAATATAATTGAGTTTAGGATGAATAGAATAAGGAAAAATAGAGATTTGATCATAGTTGAGAAAAAAGAGGGTCGGGCTCGCCGTGGACTCGAGCCTAGAGGGCAGTGCCATTTCTAGAAAGCCCTGGTCTGCTGCATGCTCAAGGACCAAGGAGGCGCCAAAAATAGAATGGTTCAGGCTCGCTGCTTGCTTGAGCGGCCATGGAGGTGCCATTTCCAGCAAGCTTGTGCCCAACGCGCACTCGCTAGGCGCTCGAGCGCGACTCTAGAATCTTCCCATTAACTTCTTTTCTATTTATAATAGGCAAAGAGAGAGAGGTAGGAGGCACAAACTCGAGCAGTAGGGGATGAAAGGAGAGGAAAGTGAAGGGAAAAGAGGAAAGAAAATGGATTCTTCACCGTTTTTTGTCCGATTAGAGCAAGAAAAACAATAAATCTGGCTAAAGCAAATATACTCTAACCCCTGATTTTCTTTATTACTATTTTTTTGCTTACTCTAAAATTCTCCACTTTTAAGATTTGCATATAATACCACATGTTTTCAATTTTTCTCATGATATAATGAATCAGTGCATGATTAAACATGAGTATTGTGATTGGTGAGTTTATTTTCAATATATATTTTTTGAAACACGTTTGGATTGTGTTAGTGCACTATTCACCAAACCCTAGAATGAAAATTGGGAAAAATAAATGTGGAGAACAGTAAATTATGATAGGAGAATATGGTATTACGAAGTATTTAAGCATGATGGATATTTTGATCTAAAAATCTATTAAGAAGTCTCACAAATAAAATTAGTGAGAACTCTAAGATTATCTGAAAGTGAACTCCAAGATTATTACGTGGAGAAAAGTGATATTTGAGGATTACAGAATTAAGGTGAAGGAGCAAGGATTATTAATCTTGAGTTTCGATATGTAAATGTTGTATTTGAACTCAACGAATAATCTTATCTGATATTCAGCTAAAGTTATAAGGTTAATGATACAGAGAATATCAAGTTATGGGAATATCAACTTTAATAAATTATTGTAAAAAAATATAAGTTCTGACAAGACTATCTGAAAGGTTCAGATAAGTAATGCTGAAATGGCCAATATTGAATGAGAACCAAAATGAGTTGAAGTGGTCATGGATGAATGATAATCCAAGGCTAAGAAGCAAGATGATTTGAAAGACTTAGTTCAAGTTACCATTGATGATTGAGAAGCAAGGCCAAGAACCATGAATCAAAAATCCTGGATCCCCTATGTTAAATCAAAAATAGTAAGAAATTGGACCAAGAATGTTCAGCAGGTAACCTTCTTTGGCCTGCCACGAATATTGCCGTGGAGACTTGAGGATACCCTGGCCCCATATATTTGCCACTTAGTGAAACAAGTGATATTCTTGAAAAGCTTTAGAAAGTTACAGTGATAATCGAGGATAACTCTGTCCATTGAGTGATACATGGTCCGCCTTCCTCAGGGCGATACTATGGAGGACAAGAACAAATAATCTAAGATCATCCTAATCCTCAGGATGTAAATAAGGAGGAAACATAAGATTTTGTATGAATAAGAAAGAAAGAACAATAACTAAGACCTTTGATTGTGTGGAACACAATCTATCCTTGATTATTTGCTCCCTTAGTTGGTAGGGTCTACCAGCCTTGATCCCTCAAGATAATAAAAAAATTTATTCAAAACAATAAGAAAGTTCTAAGCTATTCTATGAATATAGCAAGTATTTCAGACTATGTAAACAAAAGAAGAATTACATAAAGGAAGAGATAAAGTAATTAGAGACAAAGTTTGACCATAAATTCATGCTCATGCATTGTTTTATACTTTTGCATCATTCATTTTCATATTCAGTTTTTAACTTTTTTAAATTGTAATTATATTTTACATGAAAATTTGCATGCTTTGTGTTTTTTACGGTACCTTGCTGAGCTTATAGCTCACTCTTGCTATTTTGTTTTCCCCCTTCCAGATACATTTTAATGAGTTGAAGCCTGATGCAAAGAGTAGAGATGAAGTATAGCTAAAGAAGGATTGCTGGACCTCAGAGATTTGGATGTATATTGATGTATTGTGGATGTAAATAATTAACGTTGTATATTAAATTATGACATGGTATATTGGATATTACTATGACATGAATGCTTCCACATGGATATGGTTATGCTTCCACAAGTGGATTTTTGATTTTGTACAAGTACTAGATGGCATCTCTCATTTAAATCAATATAGTAGTTGAGGTATTAGTGTTGAAGCCATGAATGATATAGCAGTTAATGTGATCCTATGTATGAATTGTGTTGAAATTTGAGATCTAGTGGTTTATATGTCTTGTATAGGTTATATTATCTGGGTTGTTTGTATGGTTTTTGTCTAATTTTAGAGGAAACTCTGCTAAGATTTCTGCAGAAATTAAATTATTAAAATAATAGCAAATCAGTCATATTGATTGAGTATGTTAATTAACAGAAGTCCTAAAAGATAGGGCCCGGTCCGTTACAGAAGGCAGCAGGCGCGCAAATTATCCAATCCTGATACGTGGAGGTAGTGACAATAAATAACAATACTGAGCTCATTGAGTCTGGTAATTGAAATGAGTAAAATCTAAATCGTTTAATAAGGATCCATTGGAGGTCAAGCATGGTTCCAGCAGCCATGATAATTCAAGCTCCAATAGCATATATTTAAGTTGTTGTAGTTAAAAAGCTCTTAGCTAGACCTTGGGATGGGACGACTGGCCTGCCTCTAGTGAGCACCGATTGTGAGATCCCGATCCTGAAAATATGATAATTCCTAGTTATTAAATTGATATAAATGTGTTTGAGGTAAATAGATTAAGGAAAAATGTTAGAGAAATTTGATTTAGAGGCAGATTATAACTCAAGGGCATCAGCACCCGAGTGGCGCCTGAGGCGCCACAGGGGCCTAAATAACAGAACCCTGCGCTCAAAGCGCACCCAGGTAGCGCTCGAGCATGGGCATGAAATTATACGGAGCGCCTACCTGGCGCTCGAGCACTACTGACGGGCCCCTCACATGCTTTCTTTCCCTACATTTTTATATGGGATTGGGGCTCATTTTGGCTGGAGCTCTACGGTAGAACGGGAATGAGAGAAGAGAGGAAGGAAAGGGAAGAGAAAGGAAAGGGGAAATTAATCCGATCCAGATAAAAATAACTGTATACCGACCTCAGGCAAGTGTACCTCAGACGCTATTTTCTATTTTTATTGCTTTTCTGTATCTCAAAAATGGTATTTATGCTCTAAAAGCATGTTTCACCATGTTCCGTATAAATAAAGCCTATTTCTGTAAATTGTTTGAATGGATTTTATGTTTACATATATACTGCAATATCTAACTTTGATTTTATGAAAATGCATGTGTTCGGTGTCTGTTTATTGTTTGATAGTTTCAGCTAAACCCTAGGTACAAAAATGAAGGGTTTTAATGATTTTTACTCATAATTTCTGTTATCTAAAAGTTAATCTGTATTGAGATAAAGATCCTGGTGTAATCTGTTTCTAAACATTTTACACTGACTTATACTAATAAATCACTGTGGACTTCTAAAGAAAAACTGAAGGGTTTTAGACCGTTACTGTATATTTTGAAACAAATCTAAAGGTTTTAAAATTATTTTTGTATATTCTGAAGCGAAACTGAAAGGTTTTAGACTGTTACAATATATTCTGAAATTGACTGAAGATTATTGTGAAACTCTGACTGATTTCTAAAACTAAAAAATGGTTTTCAGTTCTGAAATAAGAGAAAAATATATTTCTGATACTAATAATTAGGACTCGTGACAGATATACAGTCAGGTTAGGTTCTCCAGCATGCCTTAGAATGTTATTGTAGTAATCGAGGATAACTATATCCATGGAGTTATATGTGGTCTGTCTTTCCTCAGGGCGTTAACCTAGAGGGTAATTACTGTTACTGGTATGCACCCCCTGTCTTGAATCCCTGGAGAGGGGATAGATCCCACGAGGAGGGATCTCCTGTTCCTATCATCGGCCTTTAATTGTGTCGATTGAACACAATGTATCCTCGATTATTTGCCCCCTCCACTAGTACGGTCTACAAGTTGGTTCCTTTAATGATAGGAAAGGGATTGTCTATAATCTATAGAATTGCAACCGATTTTTGCTTTCTGAAGCCTGCCATATCAATTTATTATTAATGAAGTAAGATTACACTAACTTCTGATTTCCAAAACTTAAGTGTTTCTGTTTCCTGACATTTCTATAATCTTCTGCATTATGTTCTACTATAGTTTCCGTAAATCATTGTTTCATAGCTTTCACGCTTTAATATGCAACCGTATCCATTTTACTGTATTCTATTCTGCATTAAAGTTTTACTACGTGGTTGCATGTATCTTGCTGGGCTTCGGCTCACTATTTACTATTTTCCCCCTTCCAGATAAGGATGTAGAGAAGATACTGGATGATCATGCATAGCTAGTGCAAGCAAGGAAGATTCTGGAGTCTCGGTGAGGCCTCAAAGTCATCCAGAAGAACTTGGGAGATTTAATTATTTTTCATGTCAATGTCGAAGTAAATGATGGATTTATGTATTGATAACTATTATGTATTCTGTATTCTATTGGATCTGTATTTATGTTTTCGCAGGATTATGTTATGGATATAGTTGCTTTCGCTATTCTGATTATTGAATATGTACAGGTCCTAGATGCCATTTCTCACCTGAATTTTGATATAGTAGATAGGATTGTTGAATTAAAGCCATGGATGGCATATGTGGTCATGTGAATACGTGTTGTAGGAAAACTTAGGTATAAAGGGATAGTTGTGTGCATATACTGGTTTGTTATATAGGTTTTGTACAGGTTGATATTTCTATTTGGCCCAATTTTAAGGGAAACTCTGCTCATTTTTCTCTAAAACTTTATGTGAGACTTGGGCTTCTGTTTATATTCTAAATGATGGAATTAACTGAGGACAAAAAAATCTGTACTGATCGTCTTGTCCCTTGTGCCGGTGATGCGCTCCTAACCTTAATTGGCCGAGTTGTGCCTCCGGTGCTGTTACTTTGATGAAATTAGAGTGCTCAAAGTAGACCTAAGCTCAGGATACATTAGCATGCGATAACATCATAGGATTCTGATCCTATTGTGGTGGCCTTCGGGATCGGAGTGATGATTAACAGGGATAGCCGAGGGCGTTCATATTTCATAGTTAGAGGTAAAATGCTTCAATTTATGATAGATGAACAACTATGAAAGCATTTTTCAAGGATATTTTCATTAATCAAGGACAAAAGTAGAGGGCTCGAAGATGATTAGATATTGTCCTAGTCTCAACCATAAACGATGCCGACAAGGGATCAGCGGATGTTACTTTTAGGATGCCGCTGGCACCTTATGAGAAATTAAAGTTTTTGTGTTTCGGGGCGAGTATGGTCCCAAGGCTGAAACTTAAGGGAATTGATGTAAGGACACCACCAGGAGTGGAGCCTGTAGCTTAATTTGACTCAACACGGGAAAACCTATCAGGTCAAGACATAATAAGGATTGACGGACTGAGAGCTCTTTCTTGATTCTATGGGTGGTGGTGCATGGCCATTCTTAGTTGGTGGAGTGATTTGTCTGGTTAATTTCATTAACGAACAAGATCTTAGCCTGCTAACTAGCTATGTGGAGCAATCCCTCCATAGCTAGCTTCTTACAGGGATTATGGCCTTCAGGGCCACAGAAGTTTGAGGCAATAACAAGTCTATGATGCCCTTAGATATTTTGAGCCACATGCACACTTCACTGATGTATTCAATGAGTCTATTGCCTTGGCTGATAGGCTCGGTTAATCTTTCAAATCTCATCGTCATGGTGATAGATCATTCCAATTGTTGATCTTGAATGAGAAATTCCTAGTAAGCACTAGTTATCATCTCGCATTGACTACGTCTGTGACGGAATGGATTTTTTTTTCCTCAGTTAATTCTGTCATTTAGAACAGGATCAGAAATCCAAGTCTCACTCAAGGTTCTAGGAAAAAATGGGCAGAGTTTCCCCTAAAACTAGACTAAATAGAAATATGAACCTTTACAAAACTTGTATAACAAACCAGCACATGCACACAACTATTTATTTATACCATATTTTTTCTACAATACGCATTCACAGAACCACAGATGCCATCCATGGCTTTAATTCAACAATCCTATCTACTATATCAAAATTCAGACAAGAGATGCCATCTAGCACGTGTAAAGAAATCTATAAAAACATATAGCGAAAGTAGAGCTATAAACCTACGGAAGCACAATTCCCTGTTTCATCACATACATTATATATACAAGAATCCATAAGCATAAGATCCATATACAAAACCATATGTCGAATATCAGGTCTTTACAATTCAACTATATCCTTTCAAGATCTCAAAAAGTACTTCAGGTCTCCAAAGTCTTCAAGCTAAGCCTTAGATCACTCATTCTCATCTGATACTAGCTCTACAGTCTCTTCTGGAGGGGAAAAATAGTAAAATAGTAAGCCGAGGCCCAGCAAGGTACATGCAAGCATGCAGTAAAACTTTTATGCAGAATAGAATGCAGTAAAATGGATACAGATACATGTTGAAGCATAAATGTTATAAAGCAATGAATTACATAAACTATAGCAGAACATGATGTAGAAAATTACAGAACTGTCAGGAAATAGAAACACTCAAGTTTTGAAAGTCAGAAGTCAGTGTAATCGTTCTTCGTTAATAATAAATTAATAAGACAAGCTTCAGAAAGAAGAAATTAATTTTCAATTCTATAGATTATAGAAAATTCCTTTCTTATTAGTAAAGGACCCAACCAGTAGACTCTACTAGCGGAGGGGGTGAATAATTGAGGATAGATTGTATTTGCACACAATCAAAGCCAGTAACAATCATCCCGTCTCGTGGGACATCCCTTCTCGCGGTATTCTATATAGTACACCGGTCAGTAATAGTAAACTACCCTTTAGGTTAATGTCCTGAGGAAGGACGGACAACATATAACTTCATAGACAGAGTTATCATCGATTACAACCATAACGTTCTAAGGCATGCCAGAAAATCTAGCCAAACTGTATCTCAGACACGGTTCGTAATTGACAATATCAGAAATATTTTTCCTTCTTATTTCTTAACTGAAAACCCTTTTCTGTTTCAGAAGTTAGTCAGAGTTTAACAACAACTCATTAGTCAGTTTTAGAATATATGGTAACAGTCTAAAGCCATTAAGTTTCACTTCAGAACATATGGAAACTGTTTGAAACCCTTTAGATTTATTTCAGGATATATAGTAATGGTCTAAAATCCTTTAGTTTGCTTCAGAAGTCATCAGAAATTAAACAGTATAAATCATTCTGCTAATCGGTCCCCAGTGGCGCCTCAAGTGCCACTCAGGCGCCGATGCCCTCGAGAATTAATCCGCCTCTAAACCGAATTCCTCCCACATTTTTTCTTAATCCATTCACCTCAAACACATTTATATCAATTTAATAACTAGGAATTATCATGTTTTTGGGATCGGGACCTCACAGCATCCCTGCCCTTTGTACACATTGCTCGTCGCTCCTACCAATTCAATTGTCCAGTGAAGTGTTCAAATCGTGGCGATGTGGACGGTTTACAGCGACTTACCAAAAAAAAGTGGGCGATTTACTGCTGGTGACGTCATGAGAAGTTAACTGAACTTTATCATTTAAAGGACGAAGAAGTCTTAACAAGGTTTCCATAGGTGAACCTACGGAAAGATCATTGTCAAAAATTGCTAATCAGAGCGACCCGTGGACATGTAGAAATAAATTGTCGAGGGTGCGGCGCCTAATGTGGCGTGGCACCCTTGATTGCCGACTGAGCCTACGCCTTATAGTTTGCTCCAGGAGTGGCAATGGGCGTGCCGATATAGCTTGGAAAAAGAACAAACCATGGCACAGATCGTGCCAAGGAACAGTAACATGGCATGCGTTGCCTTGCCATTAGATGCCCGGTGAGTGAGGTGGCGACTTGTCGTATCAGAACGAGTCTCGGCAACAAATACCTCGGCTCTCGCATCAATGAAGAACGTTGCAAAATGCGATACTTGGTGTGAATTGCAGAATCCTGTGAACCATCGAGTCTTTGAACGCAATTTGCACCCGAAGCCTCTAGGCTGAAAGCACGTCTGCCTGGGCGTCATGCATAGCGTCACCCCCAACCAAGCCATTGTGTCTCTACATGCTAGGATGGGGTGGAGTATGATGACCCACGTCCTTATCCTTATTATTATTATTATTATTCCTTTGTTATCCTATACAGGATCCTAACATCAGCCAAGATTATAATAGCTCTAATATCACGTTATCCAATTATGATATTAGTCATAATTAAGGAAGATACTTACTAAACATTTATAAGTCATTTTAAATTTGGTGGAAGCATATATCTATATTTACCAAATGACGGAAGCAATGCTAAGATCATCAAACCACAATATATCATTCAGGTCTAATATACAATATCACAAAGTACACTTGTTCTTTTTTTCCAAACTTAAGTACAATATTTTACATTCTTCCAAAATAATAAAAAATTGTAGGCAACTTTTAAACTTTTGTTCCTACTCTTACTCGTCCTTCATCAATTCTTGTGACACATCTGAAGGGGAGTAAAATAGTAAGGGAGTGAGCCAAATGCTCAGCAGTGTACATGTCGTGCAAGGATATGCACTTTTATATAGAACATACATTAATATATAAAAATAGGATTTGATGCATCCTAGAACCAAACTTCGAAAGGGTTTGGGTTACGTCAATCTTTGAATTTGGCTCCGTCCACCGAGTCTGGGTCCTGCACACCACTAAGACAAAGGAAAGGTCAGGTGCCGGCGGGATGTTATCCCACCAAAAATTCCCCGATGCTCAAGTCAGTAAATAACCTTCCAAGAATCGAGAAGGTAGAAGAAAGGATGTAACAAAGGTGAGAAGTAGAGAGTGTTTGTGGGGATAATTTGGCCCCCGCTGGGAGAGGTTAATGCCACTCGTGAAGAGCGTTGATTCCTGACTTTTGATTTTTGGGGACCGGGGTGATAGAAAGTACTGAGAGTGTGCGCGTCCTAAAAGCGTGAGAGCTTGAGAAGACGTCGGGCGAACTCTCAGGGATTCCTCTAGAAAGAGGGATAAGAATGTCAGAGCAACTCGTATGAGTATGAGAGCATTTGTTCTCTTTCAGAAGGCTTGCCTAGAGTGTTGACTCCATGGCATT
>JAOVVI020007942.1:0-14524 GCA_028571085.2 Nepenthes alata
TTGGATTATATTACTTGAACGGTTAAGATTTAAACATTTGAAATATATATATATATATATATATATGAAATTATTTATGTAATGTTAAAATATTAATATATTTATATTTTTAAAAAATAAAAAAAATTTATTATTATATTTATTGCGTATCAGAAATTCGAATTGTCCTATAGATCATGGACCACAAATCAGATTTTCTTGTTAGTTGATCTGACGCGGATTCGTCTCCATAGTCTTAAATCTGAATCCTGTACAGCACAACTAAAAACGAGAGGTCAGATGTTGACAAAAATTACTTTCACCATACATCCTCCATTGATTTTTTTATATTTTTAAAAATATTTTTTGAATAAAAAGGAATGATCTAATTATTTTTCTTTTCCAGTGGAAATGTTTCAGAAAGAGAGAGTGAGTGAGCTTGCGGGGATCTAATCCATTTGGCCTTTTGACTATCTTATTTTCTTTGATATTGTGAAGGTTTTGGGTTAAAAAAACGAAGGACCAATCATCTCGAGTTAAATCCGAACCAATAGCAGCAATAATATTTTTTAAAATTTTTAAGTTTAAATCTAAGTCGTTGGATACATGATCCAACGGCTGAGGAAGAGTTGAGGGGTTTCCAATGCTCCCGTGCGATGGAGCGCCACCGGTTTTGATTTCTAAATGTGCAAGTAGCCCACGGGAGAGAGTCTTAGCATCTCATGAACAAATGTATCTTTCTATTTTTTAGGCTCTCATATTTACTAAATTATCAGTATTAAAAATTAAAAATAAATTATAAAAATAAATTATAAAAATAAATAATTATTTAAATTAATTAATATAATTTTTATCATTCATATTTTAATTATTATTATTATTATTACCCTAGTTGCCAAGACGATGGATTCTCAAAATAATACAATATTATTATTATTATTATTATTATTATTATTATTATTATTATTACTACTAATATTATTAAACTATATATGAAGAAGGCAGGATAGGGAGCATGTAGAAAACTAAGCCATCTTTGATCTTAAAAGAGAAATAAACAGCTTTTTTCCACTCTGAAAACTTGAAGAAATAAACGTCTGTGCATATCAGCATTATCCCTACTCATATACAACACATACCAAGAAGCTGAAATTCACAGTTTAGGAACTAAAAAAAATTAAAAATTAAAAGAGCTGAAGATACCCAGAAAATGGAAGATTCTGGAAACAAACCGATCAAGCCGTTCAAGTTGTCGTCAACAATCGGACAATTTACTCCGTCCATCGCATTGTTTGACGTGATTCAGGATCAACTTCTGCCTACGAAAGGAGTTAGCTAGAATTTCTGAGATTCTATGAAGGTCGATTTCATAATTCAGAGATTCTGATATGTTTCTCGCTCGACTGAAGAAAATTCCTTGCTTCTAAGGCTTTAATTGTTACGGGTTTGATGCTCAAGATTGTTGTCTCTTTTGCTTCTGTGGAACGAATCGGATCCCTTGCTTCCCGAGTTCTAATGTCTTGTATCTTCCATTGTCGAGATCGACAGACAACAGCGATTTGCCTTCTGCGACATTAGTTACCACGCCCTGATGCCTGGAGGAGGGGGTAAGAATAGAACTAATGGTCATACAGAAACACACAATTGCAGGAAATCCTAACACAATGAGTAAATCAATGTATGGCTATATGACATACAAAATTTCAGGCTCAATAGATATAAATATTAGCCGATGCATGGCCCCAGATACCAATATTTGCTGATACAAGCCTCTAAATATCGATATTTTTCGATAAAGCAGTAATATCATGATATGATATCATATCGGCAATATATTAGCCAATAAAGCATGTCAACTAACGGATTTTCAAAATTTTTCTTCTGATATATCTAATGTTGATATGTATAAGACCATAACCAATACTAATATTTCATTCATGAGTGGCTCAATTTGGGGGAGGGGAGGGGGTGAAACTACTAGTTCAAATACTTTTTACCTCCAAATTACATTTCACAGCAATGGTGTGTTCAGTTTAATCTCTAATAAGGAAAAACGATGGAAAACTAGAGACAGAAAAACTATAACTTGTGTAATTTATCGTGTTTGTTTGCATGATGGATAACTATAAAAATGTATGCCAGACCCACAAGATTTATTAAAAAATTTTACGGCCTTTTATGATGCTTTCTTGGATTTTAGATGGAAAACTGCAGAGTCTGGACAAAATAGACTACGAGATCTTCAAAGTTTCTCCAGCATTTTCATTTCTATCATTTCCTTCTCTGGTAATCAAACATAACATGCCTTTTAAAACACTCGGTTTCACATAGATTCCCTTGGTTTCATACGCTTACTCAGTGTGAAAGTTCAACTGTGGAAAACTATGGAGAATAAAATTGCATAAAACTTTGGATTAGAAGACCACAAAAAGCTTAAGAAATGTAATTTGTTTGGTTGGCATGATGTGTAACTGTGGAAACCTAATTTTCTTGTCTATGAAACCACAAGATCTATCAAAGGTTTCCAAGGCTTATAACTTTCCAGGTGTTTTTGGATGGAAAACTGTAAAACCCTTCTTAGACGAAATATAACACCATGCTTTACGGTTTTGAGTTCCATAGCTTTCCACCAAACACAACATACTATTAAAATTATTCAATTTTACACAAAGTTACTTAGTATTATATATTAAAATGAGGACATATTTAGATAGTTTGGTGGAAGAAGCACTCACCAGGAATCATCAGATGGCTGATGAACTTCAACTCTCTTTCCAACTGCATCTTTTCCCAACTTTCTCAGTATCCAATTAGCATCCATGATCTCATCCATTAATTTGTCTTCGTCTGACTCTCTCACCTCTTCTTCTTCATGAAATTTAAGCTTTTCCGTAAAGAGCGAAGACCTCTTCCTTTTCGATCTTTGACCCTTAAAAGATCCCTTCTCGTCCTCGCCGTTTGGGGCCCACGATCCCTGAAAAGGGTTCTTGAATTTAAGCTTTAGCGCTGGTCTGCTCTCCGGATGCCTACTTAGAGATGCCGTCTTCCCTTCGTTACTTCCTTTTTCCGATCGAATATCGGTGTTTCTGGGACAAAGCAATCCATTCCCACCACTGCCACCGTTTCCTCTGTTGGATTTACTATTCAAATCAGAACCTTCAGATCTGCCTTTTCCAAGCTTCGTTAAGTTTCTTCCTCTTTCTTTATGTTCCATATCGTCATCCTTATAACCTGACAAATCAAAAAAATGTCGATTGCTTGGCTACACAATCACCGATTTAGACTGCAAACTGGGATGGAAATGGGTTGGATTTGGGTAGCCAAAACCAGCTATTTCGAATTGGGTAAAAAAACCCAACACTTTGAGGTGTAACTAAACCCAATCAAACACTATTTTTTTTTTTCATCTTAAAGAAAAATTAAGAATTTGACAATATTAGTATAGTTTTTAGTCAATTAAGACAACAATCTGATCTACAATAAATTATAAAATTTATATTCCATTAAATAAGCTCCAAAAATTCTTTCAACCATCAAATTAGAACATAATTATCCTTTTTTTTAAATTCATAAGGCAACTAAAATCTTCACGACCCTCCACATATTAAGCGACTCATCAAGTATGTGTCATTCTAAAACTAGAATCTACATTATATATGACAAAATATAACATTGCAGTTAAGTTTATATTAGAGTTAGATTCGTATTTATATCATATATTCACATATGATATTTGGGTGCGGGTAGGTTTGGATCAAGGTAAAGTATACCAAACCAAATTATGAATTTCAGGGTTTACCCAAATCCAATCCTAGTGAGTGCAGGTAAAACCCAGTCAATTCATATTAGACCTTATCGAGTTGGGGGTTTTTTTTCTATCCCTCATTTCAAGCCCTACTTATGTGCTAACAATAACAATATCAAGTACAACCAGCCACTTTTCTGTCTAGTAGGCAAGGCACCTAAAAAAAGAGAGATTAAGTTTATAGATGTAAACATCAGTCGATATATATATCAGTACCGAGCCCTTATGATACCGATATTTTTAAATACCGCGACAATATCGAGATATTTCCAATACTAATACATATTATCCGATATGTCCGATAATGACACGGCCGCAACCGATATCAATACCAATATTTGTATCCGTGTTGAGCCCCATGGGCATTTACAGTTGGTAGTTTTCTTCACACCCTTCATAGCTTTAATCAAGCCAACAAAAGAACAATACCAGATACAGAAGGGGTCATACAGGATTTATTACCATCATCGAGGTTCGCCGTGCTGTCAAGTCCATCAGCCATATACTTGTCACCTGTTCTATGCCGACTCACTGCTTCACTGCCTGCTGGTATAAGTAAGCAGAGAAGCTATGGTAACGTAAAGAAAAATGGAAGGAAAAAGTAAGAAAGATTATTGTTATGTGCTAATGGGTATAGCACAACAGCCACAAATCAACAACATATCTATAGATGTAAATATAAGCCGACATGTATTAATATCTATCTCTCCAATACAGATATTCTTCAATACCACGACAATATTATAATATACTTCCATATCGATAACATGTCGCGATATATCGACCAATATGGTCATTTCAGCTACAATTCCTTGAAAATTGTTTCCTTCCGACATATCCGATACTAACATTTTCATCCATGTAAACACTTGAAAAACAGAATAAACTGAGTTGAAAGTATCACTTGAGAAACCAAGACTCACAATCAGAATTTTCAAAGCATGGGTTGAACTAAATGAATTCCTTTCTCATACAGAATGCCTTTTAACTACTAACAATTGGAGTACGCTTACAGAATAAGTTAAACAACTTAATTACGTAAGGCATAAATTCAGGCTTCAAGTCAAGTTCTGACACTAATAGGTAAACTCTTGAAGCATTTGCAACTACAAAAAGAGTGGGAGACACTCTTCAAACATTCTCCAGATACCCTGGATAATGTGGTATTCCAGCCATATCAATGGGCCCACATAAAATTAATAGATAGATGGGACACCAATTCAGAATGGATCTCCAAAGGGTGTCTGGAGAGTAGCCCTATGTCATTAGTGCCTGCAAGAAAACATGCCTATAAAACAAATTGCAATAATAAGATTTAAGAACATGAGCATGAAAAAAGCATACAGTCACAAGCACATAACACTACAGACAACCATGTTATTATACGATAGATTTAAATATCGGCCAATATATATCAATATTAGAGCTCCCAATACTACAATAATATCATAATATATTATCGTATTAGCAATAAATCACGATATATCAAACAATATTTTGAATAATGGCTAATACGGCCTTATCAACTTATAATTCTAAAAAAAATTCCTTCCATCATATTTGATATCGGTATGTATTTTCCAATATGTCCCTAGCATAAAAAGGCATATAGTCACAAGCACACAATAATAGAGACAAACATGTCATTGTATAATAATTGTAAATATCAGCCGGTATTGTAAATTATCAGCTGATATATATCGATATTGGAGCACCCCATACCGATACGGCATTACAATATATTATCACATCAGTAATATATTAGCCGATACGGCATTGTCAACTTTTGATTTTCAGAAATTTTTTTCCTTCATATATCTAATACTCGATATAATTATGACCAATACCGATACTGATATTTCCATTCATTTAAGATTATATGTATAATTTACCATTGAATGTCGTTGATTCTTGTTCTCTATGATAGCTTGAGGAATCAGACAACGAAGAGTTGGCCATAGCTCGATTTCTGCCTCCTAAATGTATAACTAGCTTCGTTCCCTTCACTGGCTTAGGCTTGTTAGCATCTTTTGCCATATCCTCGCTGGCTCCAGCATCACCCATTTTCTTGCTTTTGATTTCAAGAATGCTGGTTCTCTTATTCTCATCGTTTCGTGAAACCTCATCTAAAAATTTATGCTTCAAGACACCTTGTTGATTGATTGAGCATATCCCTTCAGCAGGACTTAGACTTACAGCAACAGGAGAAGAAAACATATCTGTTCCACTTTTAACATCTTCGTGGCCTCTCAAATTCGGATTAAACTCAGGTTTTCTGTCTAAAGGGACATGATATCCCTTTTTCTTTGCGCTCTTTTTCTTTGCTGCTTTTTTCCCCTGTTCCTTGGACATTATCGGTGAACTATCAGTCAAACCTTTGAAAGAGAATTTCACGCGTCCATATTCATTTTTCACTCCAAATATATCATTATCTTCATCATCTGAAAAGGGCGAGATAGAGAAAATTTCTTCTTCGGTTGGTAAACCAGCAGCAGCTCTCAAGCTTGCTATTAAATCCCGATCAGCTTCGTCTTTTCTCCTCCATAGCTCATGAACGGCATCTTCAAGATCCCTAACCTATCACCAACAAAAATCACATTAGCAGGGAGATTGATGAAAACACCCACAGCAAATGAAAGAAGAAACCAGAAAAAGGGAAACAAATAAATGCAAATATTAGCCAATATTAGAAATATCAGCCGATATCATTGGTATTGAGGCCCCTCGATGCTGATATTTTCTGATAGCATGAAAATATCAAGATATATTTTTGATACAACCCTGTCAGCTTATAATTTTTAAAAATTATTTTGCTTTCTATATATCTAATACCGATACGTTTTTCCGATATCTTATACCAATATGATCACAGCCAATGCCAATACCAATATTTTCATCCATGTTAAGGAGCACAACGCACCTGGTAGCACTCGCCGCGGCATGTGGGACATGTGTAGGGTAAATTTCCATCTACTTGGAACTGCAGATATTTTTCATCACTGTGGACATTTGTTTACCAACAATTAGAACTCTAATCTGAATGCAGATCAAAATTAGTTTGTTAAATAACTTGCCAACTTTTTTAGGAACAAAAAATCAATGGGTAAAATATTATCTGAGGTTTAAAATAGGCAAAACAGACGAGGACAGCAAGCATAATAAAAACAATATGCTTTTTCCCAACAATATGAACTTCCGTGATAAGCTCATAAACAAAAAGTGCTCGTCATATTTAATAATTGACTCAAGTCATAGATTGAACAAGACAGGAAACAGGAAATCACATATATAATCACCAATCAGTTCATACCTTCAATGGTTACCTTACGAATCAGCATGCAACCAAGTAAGAAATACTGGTTCTCTAAAGTTTTACTAGATATATATTACTAGCATCTTTTTATATGGCATAATCTAATAACATCTTACTACTAAAAAAATAAGTTCTTCAAAAAATGTCGTAAATCATCAAAAATAATGTGGGTGATCCAAGCAATTCCAAATTTGTCCATCAATATGATAAAGAAAGAGAATACTCTTTGGATACAGATGAGGTTGCGCCATTCACAATTGCACCAAAATATTACATCGTCAATTCCTCATAAACATTCTTGCTTTTTGGTATGTAATGAAGGGAGATATAATGGCGCAAACATGTTAAATTTCAAATTGTGGAGAAAGTGAGCATATGGGTCAACCTGATGCCATCACATTGGCAGTGCACCCAGCGCTGGCAAATATCACAGCATACCATAGGAGTTGATTCAGAATCTCTGTAAACCTACAAGTTTGGGAACAATTTGTCAAAATGGGTCACGAATCATAAATGCAAATATCGGATGACATTTATAATATTAGTCGATATGGATCGGTATTGGAGTCTCCCGACGCAGATATTTTCCAATACAATGATAATATCACAATATGATGTAGTATTAGTTATATTTTTCCAATATATCGGCCTATATGACCCTATTAATTTACGATTCTCAGAAATTTTCTACTTCCAATATATCGGACAACAATACATATTATTCGATATGTCTAATACCGATATGGCCGTAACTGATGCCGATATTTTCATCCATGGTCATGATCAATAAATATGTGAAGATGTACATGCAAAAGTAATAACCCACACTCAATGAAAAAGGATATCTACGATAGAAAGTAGGCAAATGAAAGGGAGAAATGCATAGAAAGGAATAGAGAATAATAAGGAATAAGAGAAGACTATAAAAGAAAACACAACATAAACCTAATTTCACATATCAAAAACCATTCTGTAAATTATTGTTCTGCCACTAGAAAGAAAATAGAAAAAATTGAAAATTTCAAGAGCCATTGACCGTCTTAATTTGCATGATCAGTTTAGACAGACATAAATTTGGCTTTTTAAGTAAAAAAATATTCTAAAATTCTCACATATAAAATTGCTCAGATAAAACAAATTTTTAAAAAACAAACCTTCAAGAAAACAGGGCAATAATTCCCTTTGGCGAACAATCTTCCACAAGCATCACAGCAAGGATACCCAAGGAACCACCTGAAAGTTTTGAGAACCAATGATGAAATTGCTTTCCACTAGCAAAGAAACTAGTCCAACAAGTGTAGATTGACTCAAACTGGTATGGACAGAAAACCTAGAAAGGAAACATAAGCCTAAGAATCATCTCAATAAGTTTAACAAAAAATTACTCTCAGAACCTGAACTTCAGAAAAATAGAAAATACACACTGTAGAAGCAAGTGCCAAGTATCATCAATCAAAAAAACACACACCAAATGATAAAAATGCTATATGATTATAACTTGCATTTCTTCCACCCCTTTTATGAAGACACAAGTAAGACAACATATTAGGAAATATATGCAATGAAGGAAACCAAATATGCAATAAGGAAATAAAATGTCCAATAAATCATACATTGAAACGATACAGTGATGGTATTCAGAGATATAATATGACAAAGATATTAAGAGATAGTGTAGAAGTCAAAACATAGAAGAAATCTAATTGTGTTAGCCAACAACTGATATATAGAGAGAAACGTTGCAGGCTAAAATTAAAGACAACAGGCACCTTTACATCATCATGCCTTGATGAAGACAAAATTAATTCATACCTTAAGCTTAGACCATTCCCTGGGACATTAGATCCGCAGTTGTGGCATCTTGTATTCTTGGGGAACAAATAAGGTCCATTACTAACATTCTGCATCATAAATAATATATATAAGGAACGAGGTTCTAAATCACACATATTTGTAATGAAAAAAAATAACTCATACATATCAAGAAAAATAATAAAGTTCAGACAACCTTGTGCGGAGGCTGCAAGCAATAACAATGGTAAGCACCATCACACCTCTTGCAGAATTTAAATAACGGCAACAAGAAATAACGGCAAAATGGCTCGTGATTTTTATACACCAACCTATAATAAATCTCATGCATTGGCATGATATATATATATATATATATATATATGCATTGGCAGGAATATTGAATTAACAATTCAATCTTATTCTTTGAGTCTCATCCAGCCAAACACATGTCCAAGCACATTTCACTTATGCTAGCAATTAAATAAAATACAATCACATTGGATAGATTCCCAACATCAATTGTAAAATGGTCTTTGTACAGGTAAGGCAAGGCTAGCCATCTTGAACCCCAATATTTCACCGACTTAATAAATTCCAACAGCCACAGGAGAATCCCAGCAAATGGACTAATTGTAATGATCTCATTTAAACCTAAAACATAATGATCTCATACAAATCTATGAGTACTTTCTTTTTGGTCCACAGCTTCAATTGTCTCAATCCAAACTTAAGGACATATAATGGAAGAGTACTATGCAATTTCAAAATATCAGTTGCGACACATCCATCGCCATCATCTACGAGTAGTGTCATATGACATCCGGAAGAGTACTATGCAATTTCAAAATATCAGTTGCAACACATCCATCTCCATCAGATGTAACTTATTTTTTTTAAGTTAAAAGCCTTCAGATGTAAAAATTAGCAAAGCATGGTATGGGGTTTTGATCAGCTTCAGATACAATATTTTATTACTTCAAATTTCAGTCACAACACGGCAAAATCAGCAACATGGACATCAGGAAATGTGATGCAAGAAAATAGAATTTCAACATGAAGAAATTAGCAAAACAGATAATTAGCAACTTGATGCTTTAGAGTAAACTGTAATTCCAGTACAGCCTTGCCAAAATTCCTGCTATTCAACATCACTTGAATTCAGCAAAGCATTGCTGAAATTTCAGCAATTCAGTAATATGTAATTAAAATCAGCAACACATCAGATAAAATTAGTAAATCAGTATAAGATTAGCAAGTGTAATTCATCAAAACAGAAGGAAATCAAGTATCAGCAAGCTGAAATTCAGCATCCAAAATATCAAAGTTACAACAATTAGTATTGGGACAGCTCTATCAAACTTCAGAAATCTAGTTCCAAACTAAACTTAGTATATTACCATCTTTCATTAACAAATCTTTCTACCAAGGCATGTCCCCTTCTTAAGAGCACAGCATGTCCCCTTCGCAACATCCAGTCTAGAACCTACACATAATATGCAACACATTCATACAAATAAGTTATATAACTGCTCTAAAAGCAGAAGGAAATCCATCGCAACAAACTTGGTCAATACTCAAATAGGATGTGAAACCTCATATTTATAGTTCTATTACAATGGAATAAATGGACCGTACCTTGCTAATTGGATAGGCAATGGGAAAAAATATCACAAGGAGAACACGAACTAATGGTGCCACAGTTGCTCCGACAACCAAGCCATAACGAGTGCAGATTGATTGTGTGAATATCTGCAGCCAAATAAAGAAAATAAAAAATTAGATGACTCAGAGTAACTATATTTCATAGAAACCTATGACAAGTTTATAAAAACATGATTCATCTCTCCAAACATGAGAATGAGTGTCACAAAAATAAGTATTGTTGCCCAAGAATGGACTAGTTTGTCCAAAAATATGGGAAGAGCCTACGACAATAACAAAAAATAAGAGGAAGCTGCATTAAGTTAGAATGCATAAGATGAAATGAAGTCACAGCCGGAGCAAAAAGAGTTTCCAATACAAGTTTGTGAGGGAATATTTTAGCTCCATCGCCAAAGAGTTTCTAATCAAAAGAGTACAGGGTAAAAGATGTTGATTCTTCACCACTGGGAATATTTTAGCTGCCAAAGAAACATATTACAGTTTGTGAGAGATGTACTCTCAATCATCACATCCTAGAATTTCATGCATAATAGTATCGATACTACTTGGACACAATTGTTCCAAAAGCGTTATTACTAAATACCTAACCATTTATCCAACAGTACCACAGCACAAAAGTAAGGGATTTTGTTATTTCATTTTTTCTCTTTGCTAACTCCAAAAGCTTTCCTCTACCTCTAACCTCATCAAAATCTCTCTTTTCTTTGAGTGTTTTATTTAACCTAAGTTTGAAAAAACCAAGCCCCATTAATTATTGTACCTAAATTTTTTTTATGTGTAATTTCTAAATAGCTAGAAATATGTCTATTCCCATTCATCATCCTATTTACCTAGTTTTGTACCATAACAACTCAAAGGACAATGCATTTATAAGATGACTACCTTTTTTTTTTCTTTTTTTTCCTTTTTTAAGGTTGGAATAACAAATGAGTTTTTTCAAGTATCTAAGTACAGTGAGAGCCCAAGCTATCTCAGCCTGAATATTTAATATAACAAATAACTACTGTTGGGGGCTCCCACAAGACAGAAAGCAATCAAATGTGAAGCCAACAATTCATTGTACTACAAACTCACATTTTCTCCTTGAGGATACTTCTTCTCACACACCCACACACACTTCTTCTCACACACCCACACACAGCAACACACCCCCACACACAAACCACACAAGGCTACATGCCCTCACACACTATACACACGCGGTCATACACCCTGCCTCACACACTATCACAGCACCACATATGCTCCTACACACACTATCACAGCACCACATATGCTCCTACACACACTCACGCACACAGCAACACACACACTTACTGCCAACACACCCACACACATACACAGCGCACACATTTATGCACACAGCAGCTCAGCTGCTTTCCCCACTCCAACATGCACGCCGCTTATCCACGTTCTGCCACACACACACAACAACAATGTATATATATATATATATATACATATATATATACCCATAAAATTATACCCATACCACATTTCGTATACACATAACAAATTAATCCCAAATTTTATAAATCCTTTATTTATAATTTTTTTGCCAGGAGAGAGACATACCACAAAACCAAAGCCAAATTCGAAACCGAAATATGAAGAGTAAGAATCCAAAACCGAAGCCGAATCCGTGTTCGTAACACCACAAAACCGAAGCCGAATCCGAAATCAAAATAATAAGAGTGAGAATCCGAAACCGAAGCCGAATCCGTGTTCGTAACACCACAAAATCAAAGCAATAAACGAAATCTTCGATTTATGTGTTCGTGTTCAAAATATCACAAAACTGACGCCGACAACGAAACTTTGACATTTGAGAGCAACATTGAGCCAGTACAGGATCGAAAATGGGAATACTTACATAAGATATATGTTTTCGTGCAGATGATTTCCAGAACAATTTCCGTGGAAGTATTTGATGTCCAGATCAATTTCCATTGAAATACAACATTCTCAAAAAAAGGAAAACATTGATTAAATACAACTGTGAAAAAGTTCCATAGTTTGACAAAAAATCCATCCATGGCTAGGGTTAGCAGTGGCGTCGTACAGTAACGGCGATACTCCCTCCAACATTGATTAACGACGGCGAAAAAAATAGTAACAGTAGCCCGGCTGTTTTCCGTAAATGTGGCTTCTCATTCGAATATGAAGATGGAGAGGAGAGGAGAGGAGAGGAGAGGAATAAAATAAAAATGGCGGTCATTTTTTCGTTTCTTGATTCAAAATATTAGGGATACTGTACACTAAATACATAGTCGTCGGATTGGAAGAAACGGACGGATGGGATTTTGTATGGTGAAATTTAATTGAGTCTGTCGGATTAAATTCAAAATCAGACGGCCACGATCTTATATGGTTATATTTAATCGAAGCCATCCGATTAAACTTAAAATCGGATGGCTGAGACAATAAAACAGGACAAATGCGCGTGGGTCGTCTGATTAAATTTAAAATCAAAACGTATGGGCCATCAGATTTGAATCCGACGGCTTAGATCAAAAAAATGACGGTCCTTTACCTCTACCGTGAAAGACCACCCCTGAATCGAGGGGCCCCAAGGGCTATTAAGGATAACGCGTCTCAGCTATCGAAGACGCTGATGGGGAAGATCTTACGGATCAACGAAGCAGGTGGGACCTGCGGAAATTGAGCGGCGACCGAAGCTTATGGAGCGGTTTCAGAAAAAGAATCGGACGGTGGTGATTAGTCAGATATATGATGGAGGCAAATTGCTGAACCATGAGTGAAGATTGTTAAATGAGTTAACGTCGCGTATCATACAACATACAACATGGTCAATAATAAATAATGTTAGATTATATATAATATAATTTAACAATTTAAATCGTGCTAAGCTTTGGGATAGGCAGCCCACAGGCCACATTGACCCTTGCACTGACTTTTTTTTTTTTTTTTTTTTATGTTTAAGTTTAACTATTTTGTTAAATGAGTTATATTTTTTACTATTTATATTTATCTTATTACTATAATTAATAGTAAATATTTATTTCGATTTACATACGGCATATAATATATTTTACATATTTTATATTCAAGTTTATTTTATTTCTGTAAGTTTACAATCCATAAATTAATTGAGATTAGAAATCTCCTAATATTTTTACAATTATAAAAAGACTAGTTGGACCTCATCCTGATTCACCTTAATTGGTATTTAAATAAGAAAATTTTTTCTTAGTCTAAATGAGGGTGTCATTTACGTCAGCCCTATGAGCCCTAGATAATAATATAAAGTTACCATTTGAAGTGGAGGTGGAGGTATTATCTCCTTCTAAAAAAATGTAAATGTGACCCTATATTCATATTTATTTCTTACTGCCAAATAACTATACAAATAAGCTATTGTAAGAGAATTTAATAACTTGATAGCTTGGTACATTAAAGACCCCATATTGACCTAGAAAGATAGCAATAAAAATTTCAAACTCATAATAAATATATCAAAAAATTATAAATAATATCTAAGTTGTCCAAATAGAAATAAAATACTATCTCTTGCTGACGTAAAAATGAAACTAATAGAATTTCAGTTTTAGTCGACCAATTTTGTGGATGTTTATAAAGTTTTAAAAATTTTGATAATAAACAAATTAAAGTCAAAAGACAATATATTATGAGCAATTAAAAAAAATGTTTTATTTTAATTATTTATTAATTTTTATTATCGCTCTTGAATCCCTATTACAAAAAAATGGAGTGTTATAAATTTATTAGCAATTGTTGGATTGATCTCTAGTTTTATTTATTAATTCAACACCGTAAGGCTATGTTTGGTTGTGGGAATTGGGGGAGAAAAGAATTGTAATTTTTGCGGGAATTACAATTCCTCCGTTTGGTTGGCAATTCCCCGGGAATTATAATTCTCCGGGAATTGCTATTCCCACAAACGTGGGAATAATAATTCCCACCATTTACATGGGAATTGTTATTCCCAC
>JAOVVI020007943.1:0-12696 GCA_028571085.2 Nepenthes alata
TCATCTTAAAATTAATTATTTATGATAATTAATAAAGAGCTTTTTATAAGTTATTAATAACACATAACAATGTATCATAATTATTTGTAACTTTTTGTTACAAGCTTAAGTTCTCCAGGTCTTATAACTGAACAGTTATTTTGAAATCTTTAGAGATTGAGAAATTGATTCGGTAAAATTGAGATACTAAAAATATAAAGGATTTTCTTTTACTTTGCTAAGATACTTTATTTTTATAGAATTATTATAAGGTCAGGTTATTAATTTATAATAATTTTAATTAATTAAATTAGATAATTAAAATTAGAGTCAAAAAATAATAAAAGTTGAGTTTAAAGTTAAAATTGAGTCAGATAATTCAGCGACTAAGGAAGGTCTGACTTGTACTAAAATAAAAAAAGTCGTGGGGTCAGCGCTTGACACTTGCCTAAGGGCTACTTGAGCGGTCATTGATAGAATGTGGTCGTTCAAAACACGTCCAACCTGCGTTTGAGTGTTGTAGACCAGTAGCATGGCGTCCAACGACGTCTAAGTGGTGCTTCAACTTGTTTTTCTATCATTTTTTAAAGTAGTTTAAAAGAGAAAAGAGAATAGGACAAAAAATAAAGAGTAAAAAAGTTAAAAAAACTCAAAATTAAATTAATTTAAATCAAATTTTAATAAAAATTTAGTCAATATATATATTTTTTAAATTTATCGTTATATTATTGATATTTTTTTCTTAACCCGTTTTTATCACTTGATTTCTTCTATTCTGGTATTGGGTTCATCGATTTTGTTACTAAACCCTTCAATCACTCATCATTGTTTTTATTTAGATTTTCAAATTTTCATTTTATTTTATTTTTTAGGGTTAATTTTCATTGTTGGAATCTAGATTAAAGTTCATAGCCAGCTGAGATGAATTTGCTCCTCTATAATAAAGACCCTTTTTTTCTCAGCCAAATTATTTTTATTACTTATTTTATTTTATGTTATTTTGTTTTTGTTTTTTTATAGGGACAGTGGAGTGTGCACTTACTTCCATAACATGATTGAATAAGGACGAGTCTATCAAAATTATCAAACCAATAATGGGACTCGTTCACATCACAAATACTTCCAAGTTTTTTTTTTTCTAAAAAACAATTATAATATGCTTAAATAGCGTGATATTATATTATATTAATCAATTAATAACGCATTATCATAAAAAAAATAATGCTCAATTATCAACTACATCTCCATAAAGTGATAATATTTTTTTAAAAAGATATCACAAAATAACATGGATGGTGTATTATATAATGTCTTCACCGATTAAGATTTTTAATTTTATATTTCTCTATATTCTCAATCTTTTCTATAATTAATATTAAAAATATTAGAATCTATTAAGATATTTTTAAATAATATAATACCTATTTTATTTATATATATATATATATTAATATAAGTAAATAATATAATATAATATATTAATAAAAATTTACATAATATGATTGAAAAAAATATCCACCAATGAATTAGTAATGCACGAAAAGGTGACATCCATAGTCAAATCGTATGAATCGTACCAAAAGTTTACATTGCCTCTTTCCAAAGGGTATCCGCGATAAATTATTATAATAAGACTTAAAAGTAGCCACCGAAGAAAAATCCTCATCAACATAAGACTTTTAAGCTAAATATTTAAAATATTTTTCAGTTATATTTATAATAATTTAAAATAACAAAATATAAATATATTATAAATATACTTACATATATGAATGTAATATTCAAAGTTCAAAAGAATCACCGTTGGCTGGCTGCTTCATTCTCAAATACAGAGAGACTACAAGGATACCATCACCCATACATACCACCAATACTTACCCTACCCTGTTGATTTTTCCATTTATTACCCAAACATATGACTCATAAGATGTCTTATAAATTTGATTATGGGCTACTTCCATATGAACTTATATTCATTTAACGTACTGATCGGTGGTATAAATGAAGAATTTTTTACGCATACGACTAAGGCCTAAAGTGCCAGATTCAGTAACAGCGCGCTTGTAGCGTGCCCGAGGCGCAGAATGCTGGGAGAGCACACTCAAGACCCCACCTAAAGTGCTGATTCTAGAACGGGCGCATTCAAGCACTGCTCACTATAAAAATGCGCCGATATATCTTTAGGGTTAACTACTTATATTTCTGACCAAATGGCGCTGTAAGTATGAGAAAAAAAAGAGAGAGTGAGAGAGAAAAATGAAAGAAGAGAAAATTAGAGTAGCTGGTTGAGTTTTCAATTGTATTTCAATCTCCATTAATTTTTAGTATGTTATTCTTAGAGTTGAGAAGAATACTTTATAGGTTATATTTTTTACTATTTTATTATATACTAATTGTTACTCGATTTATTTATTATAAGATGTCTAATCCTAATATTTATAAAACTTATATAATCAAACTGATTATATACTGAAAATATTGTTATACATATCATGTAATTTTTTTCTCATTTTTAAGAAGGTTTACATATAAAATTATGTCTTATCTCATTATTTGTAATTATTTATTTGTAATATATTGTCAAATATTTTCTCACAGTTCAAATAAACGGATCGTATCCTAACACCATATATATATATTAGAGAAACGTTATAAAGACATTCCGATGATGTAGTATCCATACATTTATCTATTTTTATATAAATTTAATATAAATAGATGGATTAAACAACATATAAGATAATGTAATTGAGATGTGACTCTATAACAAAGTGATATCATGGTGATGCTTTGTTATATCGTCAAAGAACACCGTGCATATGCAGTTAACTTGGTCGGGCCGTAGCATCATCACGTTCGATGCGTTGGACAAGCACATCGGGCCATGAATATTGAATTTACATGACCAGACTTGCATCAAATCAGGGATTGCACCGAGCCACTGGTGCTTACTAAGGATCAGACTTATCAACCCACTCATCCAAAAGAGTCCGGCCCGAGCCACGGGCACCTGTTTTGCTGAATGAGCCCACTGCAGAAAGCCCCTTGAAGCTGCTGCTGCCTTCACTTAGGTTCAAAGACCCCCTCGATCTTCTCAGCCTCGGGCATCCGATGTCATTGTCATCGTTGTCGTCGGTGCCTTTGGCAACCACTAAACGGGCAATGCGACTTCTACAAAATGGACAGAGGGGTGCATTTAGAACGGCGGTTGCTGGGTTCGGTTTGTTGTGGCAGCATAACGCCAGCACGCAATGCGCACACATCTGGTGGCCACAGTCCCGCACTTCGATTGTGCACACTTGGTCAAAGCATATGCAGCATAGCTCGGCGTCGCTTGCCTGCATAGAACTCAAATGTCAGCAGGACCGGATTAAGGATTTCCTTTTTAGTATGGTCAAAACATATAGTGTTTGTTTTGATAAAGAAAATTTAAAAAAAAATAATTTTTTATATTTAAATTGTATAAAAAATCATACGATAAAAAAAAGTATATTATAATATTTATATTTGAGAAAGTAAAAATCTTTTATTTTTATTTTTTCCTTATTAATTTTATTTTCTTCAAACTATTTCATAACCAAACACATCCATAGTGATTTTATTAAAAACAATCATTATAATAAATCAACACTCTCATAGTTTCACGGTTCTTTTGACCCGGCAAATATTAAATAGCTATGTAATTATTTCGACAAAAAGATGGTGAAAAATCGAATAATTAAGAGAGATATTTAGACAAAGTGATCAATTAATAAATTTAGTGAGGTCAATAAAAAAATTTGATGCTTATGACGGGCGGCAATAAGACATGAATTGAAGGAAGACGATATGTTCAAGGCAGTAAAGGCAACAACGTCAGCTCTTTTCAGCTTCAAATTAGGAGATGGAATGAAGGAGGAGATTAGTTTTAAACAAGCATGTATATGCACAGCTTCTAATTTATCTCCATGATAATTTCCTCTGTTTGTTACTTAGGAAGTATAACTTTTAAGGAAAGACAAACTGCCACCACCTGAGTCCTGTTATGTGTTCTGATCAAGGTTCAGTCATAATATGATATGATTTTCTGCAAATTTTAGAGATCAAAATGAAACCTAAGAGCCTGTAATATTTGGCCAAAAGAAGGTCATTGAAATGGTAACTTGAATGCACATTTCATATACTGATTATTGCTTGTTTAAGCAAAATCATTCGTCCAGACCTAACATTCCACTGTTCAACCATCTCAACCCACAGCGATAAAATTAGCTAAAATAGATGATTCACGCTGAAGATTTTCACTCGAAACTGAGATTAAGATAGCCAAGTTTCATTTTCTGAAATCCAATAGCATTGCAAACTCAGGAATAAATTGCAGCAGAAAGTTACCGCGGAAAAATTGTCATCAATCCCACCATCTGAATGTGATGGAGATGGAATAGAATAAGCCGTTCCCTTCAATATGCTTTTCTCCCTCTCCCTGTTGGCATCCATGAGAGCCCGTTCCAAGAGGAGTTTTGCATCGGAATTAAGCTCGCTTATGAACTTCAATGGTGACGGCCATACAAGAGGCTCCACTGATGAAGGGTTTAGCAAGGCAGCGCACGCACCATGCTTGTGCTTCAAAGCAACCACGTATGGTATTCTCCTGTATTTGTCCAATGAAAGAGAGAAATGATGTAAAATGCCCGAGAAATTGTGGAAATTTCATTGATCTATAAACCGCAAACTATAGGCATTTTTGTGGAAATGTTTCTGAAAACCCCAACCATTGGATAACGATTCTGAATTCGTAAACTTAATGATACTGAAATAATTAGTAAATGACAGTAGATATAGCATGATGGCTCAAAAAATCTGGGAAATGGACAAGAGGAATTGAGTAAATACCCAGATCCATCTCTTTGCAGGCGGTCGGCGCCCCATGCCAGCAATTCACGGATGCATTCGAGAGACCCTCCTCGAGCAGCCAAGTGAAGCGGAGTGCTTCCTAGATAGCTGCATAAACATGTATTATATAAGTTGTACTCTTCCTAGAAAGGAACTACAGATGAAGATCTAAAACGGTAATTACCCAGATCCACCAGTTGAAGAACACACCAGAGCTCCATTGTCAAGCAAAATACGAAGACTATGCTGCCGTCTTTGACGGGCAGCCAAATGCAACGAGGTCGCTCCCTTTGCATCCCTAGTATTCACAAAGTGAGAATATCCCCTGCATCAATCCATTCCAATGCAACAATTCAAACAACATCTTTCTCCCGGTAAGAGGTACAAATAGAAAGAAATCAGGCTATCTATATTTTGTCAGAACGGATTTAATAGTTATTTTTACCAAACTAATATGAAGTTAACCTAAAGAAAGGAAAAACCTACCAGGAAGCAGAAACATGAGAAGAGCGGGCTGCGGAGAGAATGGCCTGAAGGCAGTCTGAATGGCCATAATAGGCAGCATAGTGCAAGCAAGTTCTTCCGTATAATGAATCAAACATCAAAATCTGATAGATATTTAGACCTTTCCCAAATCAGAATCACACTACAAAAAAACTGATCAACAATCTGACAGAAACAAGCAACGGAAAATGCCCAAATATTCATTTTCCTGAGCATTTTTCTTTTGTTTCTCCCATTTTTCCAATAAGGGAAACAATCAATGATTAAGCTGGCGCTCAGACAAAAAAAGACGGGGAAGAAAAATAGGGGAACTGACTTACATTAGCCCCAGCATCAACGAGCTTTTGAACACACGAAATTTTCCCACGTATTGCAGCCATCATTAGAGGAGTCTGGAGAATCCAAAATAAAACATTACCAGATCAATAAACACTATCAGATTCAGAGCAACAAAAAACACCCAAAAGGAAACAAGTTAAGGCGTTTCCAAAAGACAAACTTTTGAGCATTATGAAACCTGTTTACGCCTGTTTAACAAATCTAGGTTCATAGATCGATCCAAAAGCCAAGAAAGAACCTGAAAACGAAAAACCAGAAAATCCCATCAACCAAAGCAGAATAAAATGAGAGTCTAATCGAAGAAACACTCGGAATATGAGAAACCCACATCGATCTGGCCATTGGCAGCGGCGATGTGAAGCAATGATTGGCGATCATACATAGTGGTGTGGTTTAATAGAGATGGGTCTGCGTCTATTTGAGTCTGTAAAGTTTCTAAATCACCCAATTTGGCTGCGCTGAAGAGCCCATTCTCGTCGTTGGTTGCGCAACTCAGTCCCTGACCCATCTCTCTCACACGTGAAAATATGTGAACGGCGGCTCAGGTGAAACGCCGGCTGTCGGGGATCCAGCGCCACCGTTGGAAGACGTGGTGGCGTCGATAATAAAATGGGAAAGTTGAGCACTTTAAGTAGGAATAACGCAGACGGAGAAGGATAGAAGAGGAACAAAAACGTTGGGACTTCGGGATCTGCCCGTGGTAAGAGATAGGGAGAGATGGGTCTTCTGACCGTGTTCATTAAACAGTGACTGACTACGGGCTGCATTCTCAGTAGTCAGATATTTTTGCGGGCATCCTTTTTTTTTTTTTTGATTTCTCTCCCTTGTTTTTCCCTCCGTCAGATTCGATTCCTTCGACGGATTGGCGTCAGGAGGAACGCGTCTTTCAATTTTTGAAAAATTATAAGTTAATTGTCAAATCTATATTAAAATATATTAATTTTTGAAGAATTAACTTAATTCAGATCCTTTGAAAATATCCTAATTTCTTTCAGGATCTTCAAAATATATTGAAAAGTATTTTTAAAATAAGCAATAAATACACTCTCGTTTGGCGTGAAAACAAAATTTCGACAAAAACATTAAATTTTATTTTTTATTATAAATATAAAATTTTAATTACTATAAATTAATAACTAATCGGCCTGCCCAACATTCAATTTATAAAAAAAGTACCCTAAAAGTAACATTCTAATAAAAGCTCTATAAAATTCAAAACCCCGAGTCTAGAGCAATAAGTCCAAGTCAATGCAACCCAAGATAACCCAGCGGTATATGAGCCGATTCAACAACTGGCATGTAGAAAAAAGTACCCTGGAAGCAGCATCCCAATAAAAGCTTTACAAAATTCAATACCATGAGTCTACAACAGTAAGTCAAGGTCGATGTGATACAAGATAACCCAACGATATATGGGCCACTAAGGATAACTGCAGGGTAGGATTATAGACGTAGCACAATTAATTTCAACTTAACAAATAAATTCAAATTATCACTACTATCAAGTGGTATCTCATACCTGCAGGACTATGATTCGTGAGCAACAATGGCTAGCCTATCGTTACGAGAATCTTGATGATTTAGAGCATCGATGGTAGGCGCATAATGTCAGCATTAATGATTGCGGACCCATAGAATCCAATGCCGACAAACCCACACCCTAACTCTCTCTCTGTATATATATATCCATTCCTCCGTATGGAGGGGAATCCCTTTCCATATTCTTTTGTTGATCCTCTCGGTAATCCATCGACAAATCAATCATGATCCTTCTTTTAAAATCTCTAGAACCTCAGGCAATCTAATCTACATACCGAGTGATCGATTCCAACTATAGAGAATCAGGTGTCCAAATGGGGACCCTTTCTTTCTAAGCCACTTTCCATCAAATGTACATCTCTCTAAGATACTCTTAGTCGACTACTCTTCTTTCGGAAAGTCACTCTTAATCGAATACGCCCTCCATTATCCAAACCACTCCCCCAGAAATGTAATTTTCTCTAAAATGTTTACATGTAGAGCGCATTGTATAGAGCCTATCTCCCCAATAAATATTAAATCCTCTGATACTTGTATTAACACATTACTTTCTTATCTTCTATCTTTCTATTCATCGAAATAAGATTTATGATTATAGTATAAAATAATATATTAAAAAATGACTCTCGGCATCCTCTAACCTATTATTTGTTAACTGTGGTGTGTAAAATTTAATTTTAAAATAATAAAAATTAAATCTGCTTCAATTCAACCCACCGAATGAAATTAAGCAGTTCATTAATTTGTTTGGTAGTCCAGATCTAGTGAAGCGTCGTGTATATATATATATATATATATTAAAACTTAAAAAAATGTAATTATTTTATTTTCAAGAAAAAAAAAAGTAACCACCTGAAAATAATTTTTTTTACGCTTTTAAGCATCAATGATCAGGCATAGAAACCTTTATTACGTGATGTGAAGACAGATACCAAACTGTTAGTGGGTGGCGGCATAAATATCTTAAATATAATTTTTAGATATTTATATATTTTTTGGAAAAATATAAAGTATAATTTATCTATTTTTATAATAAAATTTAAGAGTATTTTAAGAGTAACTAAAATATATTTTATTAATATTATTTATATAATAATTTTTAATTATAATTTTTTGGCCTAAAAAAAGCTATTGAAAATACTTTGGCTAAGCGTTAGATATTAATAAATTAATATATTGCTAAAATATCTTAATTATCACAAGATTTGATCAAAAAATGGTTCAACTGATGGTATATTTTTAGTTAAAGATATATAAAAATGATATAAGTATATATTATATGAAATTAAGTCATTAATTTCTCATCCTTAATTATACTTTTACCTACTTACTTACCCACGTACCTGGACTACGACAGTCAAGTAACTACCTGTCCCAACGCGTAAAGATTTTTTTTTAATGTTTAATTTTTTTATTTTTAAATAAATAAATAAATATAATTTAATTATTTTAAAATATTAGTTATTTAAAAATAAATAGTGAAAATATAAAGGGATAATGAGGAAGCTCCTTGAATCCCAGTCTATATGCAATCAAGTATTACACGAAATGTTGACCGGAGACACCTTTTTAATTGCTACTTAATTTTTGGTCAGTTATTGCATGTAGCTTATGAGTTATATATATTTATTTTAATATTATATTTTATTTATTAAGTTATAAAATACAACCACTGTCATTGGAAATTATTCCAAGGGCATCTAGAAGTACTGTTTAAACATTTTTCTAAGTTTGGTTGTATTAACAAAATTTCCCCGAAGTTTCTGAGAAGGTTAAGATGATATATGAGTTGTTATCGTGTGATATAATTATTATAAGTTTATGATATTAAAATTATTTTTTATATAATATAATATAAAAATATACCTGCTTAATTAAAAGTAGTATGGTGTTTATTAGGTTGTAGTTTATTTTGGTTATGTTTATTAATATTAAATTAGTACTACTTAATATCAAATTAACATTGATTAAAATTATAATTAAAAAATTACCTAAAGTAATAAAGCAAAGTATTTCATATGATATATGTATTTAAAATTTCAATTATTATTTAATTTTATTGGGTTAGACCTTTAAACCTCATAATTTGAATCCTACGTATTATAATAATTAATAAAAAATAATAAGACATAATACTTATTTTTCAGTATATATTCAACAATCAAATTAAAATTATTTTTAAATAAATAAAAGATTAAGAATGAACAAAATTGAATTTAAACTTAGAAGGCTTGGCATCTTAGTATTATTAAAAGGACAATGATCTCTTTTGACAAGAGGGTTGCCCTTATTCTTTTTTGTACTCATTGCATTCTCATTTTTTCTCCTTCCTCTATCAAATGAAACCTATTTCAGAATTAGTTTAACTGTTTAATCCAAACATTACATTGGTTGATACCTAACGATTGTCTAAATTTTATAATCGTTTAATATTTATTACTTATATTTTGATGTTTATTATTAACTGTATAATTTAATTAATTAGTTATTAATTTATATAATTATTTATCAAATTTACTCATTTATTAGATTATTAATCATTTGAATATTTTGTATTCATGATTGTTTAATCATTTAGTCAGTTGGCGGATCGTGTGTATAGATTGATTAATAATTTGATTCTATTTCAGGTCGAGCAATTTCGCTGATTGATAGCCATATTTGAACCTACTATTTGAGAGGATCTATATTTAATTACATTATATCAATCTTATTTTAAAATATACAAAAAATAAAAATAAAAAAGCATATGAACCACGGCTAGTTGTCACAAATAAAATACAATTTTACCAATACGTTTTAATAATTTGAATAATACTTGTTTGGTCCGATGTCAATGGGTTGGTCCATGATAGGCCTTCTACTTCGACAGGTGGCCCATGGCAATAGATTATGACATATATAATTATTATAAATGTTATCACAAACTAATTTATTTTCTATATCGAATTGGTTATTTATGAGTTTCTAATATATATGTTTACATAATATTTATTATCTATAATTATTTTTCAAGCACACAAAGTAACACAAAATTAAATTAAACATTATAAACTATATTTATTTTCATCTTAACACAAAATTAAATTAAACATTATAAATAGTATTTATTTTTATCTTATTATTTCACAGACATGCCTCGATAGTCATAACTCATAAAAATATCCAATTTTTTTTACATAAATAATGCTTAAATGTACAATAAAATTAATGTATTTCTGAATTTAAATTTAAAGTAAAGAAAATCTCGCATATTTTTATACTGGACACCCGAGTAAGGCAATATAAGTCTCGTATTCAATGCTGCTCATCAATTTGAGTACATTAAACGAAACACAACCTTTTAATATATACTCAATATCCATTTACTTGTATTTATGCATTCACTTTTTTTTATATTTTTATGAGGAAAATAATAATTATTGATTTCAGTGTCGTAAGATATATTAGAAAGTGAGTATTATATTTCATTTACTTCTTATTTATTTATTATGATTTATATGATCCAAATTCACAATAACAACGACTGAATCTGTTTTGTGATCTAACATATGAGTAATATTGCTTTATAATTTCTTTAATGATTAAGATATAAAGGTATATTAAAGTTTTATTTTTTATTATATTTAAAATAATCAAATTATAAATAATTTATAATAATATATAAAAATATGTATTTTTAAAAGTAAGTAGGTGTGTTTCACTACATGTGGTAGAACAAAGGATCATTTGTTCGCATGATATATTATCTTTTTAATTTATTCAATAATTATGATTTAAAAACGTAAAAATAAATAAATTTTGTATTATTTTAAAAATAATAAAATTACAGATAATTTATAATAATATATAAAAATACGTATTCTTAAAATGAAATTACGTGTGTGTCGGTACACGTGCCACGTCAATTAGACAAGTGTGGAGCGTCGCATTTTAAAGTTCCCAGATCTTAATTTGGTCGGCCACAACATAAACTTCTTCAATTAAAATACAAGTGAACCATCTTCTATTGTAAAATATTATTTATTTACCCACCAATTTTTTTTTAATAAAAATTATATACCATTGACAATAATGAATTACTTTAGAATATTGGTAAGTTATTAAAACATAGAATTATTATTAACTTTAATTATCAATCAAATACAGTATATATTTTATAATAATTATTTATTTTTAATAATCAATAGTATTACTAAATGACATAACATACACCACAATAATAATAACGGAGACTTATATTTGATGGATATATTTGTAATATTTTCACTTAATTAAGTGAATTAATATCTGAGAATTTACATAAATTTAAATTATTTTTTATCACATTGTCATAAATATTATCGGGTCTAAGTCTTTATTCTCTTATTTTTAACTATAATTAATTCCTATTTTTTTAACAGAGGTTTATTTTAAATAAATTTTAAGTATTCAAACCATTTTAAATCGTCATTTCTTATTTTATCTTTTATATATATAATTTTTAAATATTTAAGAATATCTTATATTTGACTATGGCTCAATTCACCTAAATTCAAATTATCATCTTCATAATGTTTAATTTCTATACATTTATGGTTTAATTGTCAAATATTTTAATCTATAAAATATTATTAGTCTAATGGCCATTTTATAATTAATATTTTATTTTAATTTAAAGTTTATTTCTATGATAATGCAAGCCGAGAGGCCGTTGATTGATCAAATTGAGAAAGCCTAATTTATAGCTTCTTAATCATGAAATGGTCAAGCATATGCATTATAAAATTAAATATGCAATAAATATTATTGTTAATATAAAGTAGTACACGTATTTTTATATGCCCCGTGGTCCTCCAAACTTTTATTTATTTATTTATTTTACGACGTACAAATTATACAATCTATTAGCATTATATATTTTTATAACATTACTAATTACTATACAATATATCATTATATTTAAAATATGTAAAAGCGTTTAATTGATTATTATTTTTTAAAAAATATATTATTATTTTTTAGTTGTTTTATTTTGATTTCTTTGGAGCTTATAGACTTGTTATTTTTAAAGTACGGCCTAATTTTTCTTTTGGGATTTCAATTTTATTAATTTTAAATTAGTTAACAAATTTCTTAATTATTAAATCATTTCTGTTTATAATAATTAAATTGGAGGAATTCATTTATAGCAAGGAATATGAGTCAAACGTACAGCGAGGCAACACGTCGGTGATTTACAGCGGTTGGTTCAACGTGCACGACTCACTTTTGTATAAAACGACGTCGCATGGAAATAAAGTACGACCCCATAAATATATATTTTAAAAATAAGTCGTTATTTTTTTTTATTTGTTTAAATTATTGGATTTAATATTTTATAAACATTAGTATTGTAAAAATAAAAATAAAATTTTAAATATTTTTAAAAATTTTTCATTTTAAAATTATAACTATTGAGTTTTTATGACAAGTTAACAACTTAAG
>JAOVVI020007944.1:0-14521 GCA_028571085.2 Nepenthes alata
AGGAGAGTAAGATGTGGAACATTTGTAGAGATTCATTTATTTCACTCGAAGATATTGGAGAGTTAGAAATTGCACAGCTCTCATTAGATGAGTCAAAGCTAGAATGTATTATTTTTACCGATGATGGTGATGAAAATGGAGATGATGACGAAAATGTAGTTATGGAATATTAAAAATGATATACTATTTGTAATTGAGTGTCATAGATATTTCATATTTGTTCTTTTTGAAAGTTATATCAATATTAATGTCTTTATACGGATATATACCCCTTTTCTTTCTATAATTTTTTTTTTTTGCATAAGATTCGGAAAAGATATATTTTTATTTTATATTTATCATAAAATGGAAGTATCCATCAATTAAAAAAAATAAAAACCATTATTTAAATTTACGTGTCCCCAACGTGTTATATCCTTGATTGTAAAAAAAATAGTGTGTCAGCATGTCGATGTCGTGTTGTGTCCGTATCCCGTGTTGGTATCCGTGCGTCTTAGATAGCCCCAACATGCCATTCAATTTTTGACAAAAATAGTGCATCAATGTGTTCATATAGCAACATTTCCGTGCATTAAACGAATGAAATGCATGAACACAAGTATTCCTCCAATAAAATAAATGAGAAAATTTTCCTAAGATATTTGAAGACACTGAGAAAACCTATCGTAAAACTGCCTTGAGCCTTAACTATTAATGGATCAACTTATAGGAATTTCCATATCCAATCAACGTTCTCCATGTCTAAGTCTTCATAAAGTTGCCTGCATCAAAATTACCTCTCACAAGAAGAAACTCCACTCACCACTGCCTTGTTCCATCAAGTAATCTTGTTTTCAGCATGTTACATGCAACAAAAACTGTATGTAGAAGAATACAGTGCATTATCTACTTCTCATATTTGAGTCATCATAAGTAGAACTAGTGCACAGACTAGGATCCAAGTGGGGCCATGAACTTGCACATTTTAGTGCACCTGTTCAAATCTAATACCTCATAGTTCAATTACTCCAGTTCAATTCCATTCTACTTACTGAATCCCAACAAAGATTGGACAAAATACAAATATAGCACCACTCAGTAGATCAGAGCCAGTCAGAGAGTATTTACAGGGCAAACATGCATTACATCACCCTTGAGCTGGAAATTTCAGGGACAAATCACTCCAGGTGTCTGTTCACCTTTAGTAAGGTCGTCTTGAGTTTTTAGTTGTCTCAGATCAACTCGTCTGACTGTCTCCATAATTTTTTATTTTTATGTTTTCAACAAATATTAAAGGTTGATTTCCCTGCATACTTTTCTTTTGCTTGTTCTACATTAATATGCCAATTCCAAACCAAATTCCTCACTTCTTGTTAATCAAGGCCATTAATCAACCCAAATTCAGTTTGAAAACGTCCATTTTTATTTTTAGGTTGCTTCAAGCTCTGATTTTATCAAGTTCAGGCTGTTTCCATTTTTGAGCAATCCAAGTAGGGGTACTTTGGATAGAGATATTCCAGTTTCAAGTCACTTAAGGTTTGGGCTGCTTTAGATTCAGGTTGCTTCTTGCTCATATTGGGCAAGTTTGAGTCACATTATTTAAATTGATTTTCCATTAGGATCTGATCAAACTTGAAAGCCAGACCACATTTTGCATCCTCTAGATTCATTATTTCAACAATCAGGTGCATTTTCATATATCTTCAAAGTAGACAAGGAACAAAAGGGAAAATACATGCTTGAAACAAAATGATTCCCAAGTACTCACAAGACCCAACTCCAGCTGCAGACTAGACCAGGCTTCAAGAGACTGCCTCGTATTGATGCTATAGTTTCTGTATTGGGAATCAATGTCAACATCCTACAAAAGTAAAACAAGTATTGGACAAATACCATAGATGAAAAATCCCAAGCAATAGATTAAATGCAAACATAAAATTAGGGAGGAAATTCTTTTATCTAAAACTGCATGTCACATGTTAATCTCATATATATATGTATATGTATATATGTTTGTGTATCAGCAAGTAGTGACAACCAATATTTACCGGCTATAAATGGTATAGAGGAAGAGAAACAAATCAGCTAGGAAGCACATCTAATCAAGGAAGTATGAAATCCTTTTACTGTCATCTTATGCCCACAATTACTCAGAATGAACAATATCTACAGGAAGGTTCATTAAGAAGAAAAATAAAGTCCTTGAGAATTGTATTTGGAGAATGAGTATTGCTGAAGAATTGTGATGCTAATTGCACCAGAAATATCAGCATACTAAGCCTTCTAAAAACAATGATTGAAATAAGCAAATTTTGGCTGTCAGCACATCTATTTCAGTGACATTATACACAGAACACATATGGAGGGAAGCAGAACAACCACTTGCACGAGCTATAAATGACCCTGTGATTTCATTACTAGAGCCACTTTTGCCTCAATAGCACAATGAAATATCTTCTTTTCGCAGCTTCTCGTCTTTTCTGCTTCATGGAGGACAACAGCCTTTCCCCAGACCAAGCAAATACCAAGAAGTTGAAGTGTCCGCAGAAATAATGGAATGGTAAGCAATGAGCCAAAGACAATTCTCTGATTAATGGTCTATAGAGCAAAGTTTGGCTAGATCACCAGAGCAATTTGTTACAGTTTTTATCCTCTTAAAATAAGGAGACATTTCATAAATTAGAAAAAAAAAAGGCCTTCTGCTTTGGCGTGCTTTCCCAATTTACAGAAACAGACAGACAAAACAAGACTGAAATGAAATATGTGTATGTTGATTGGGGATAGGTAAAGGGACTTCAAGGCAGTTTGTCCCTACCTTGCCAAGGAAAATGTTGGGAGTCACTTTGTTAGAGAAGAAGCAGGGCCAATCTTCAATAATAATTGGTTAGTCAACAACATAGCCTAAGCATCAGGAACAAGTATCTAATTTGATTGCAAACTTCTACCACCTAATGAATAAGCACGAGATACCTCTCAATGTTTGATCTAGGCTCCAGAATCCATATACTACCCAGTGCATATAGCAAAGGAGACAACTGAACGACATGTAACAAGCAAGCAACCTCACAAACAATGAATTATTTAATTTTGTTACATATTTTGGACTCATCAATGACCCTGCCACATTCTGCATTCACCACAATGATATATTTCACTGGTAATTAGACAATACTACTATGATGGGCTAGACCCAAACATTTAACAACCACATTAGCTTAATCTGGTTCTCTTAAGGAAGCAGGGAAGGATCAAGTCAATCTATTGAAGAAGACTGCACAACCCAAAATATCACCTTAAGAGGATGATTGGATCAATCATGGGGTTCATGGGACCCCACATACTCAAGTGTCAAAGGGCTTTCGAGGGCAACAATCAGGTAGTGATTGGTGACCAGTACTGCAATTTACAAATCACACTAAGCCATTTGAAGTACATGCAATGCATCAATTTATGTCACAGACAATGTGATAGTAAGACATGGTAAAACTACCAAACACTTGAACTGTTTGTCACGTCAAAACAGGATGGATCAGGGTCTTTATTCATCAAAAGAGTGCATAAAGACATTTGGAAAGAAGTGAATGACTAATGTCTTCTGGATGCAGAACCAGAAAGGAGAACAGCACACGACACGTTCAAAAATAGGAAAGGTGGCTCATGGTTTATGTACTCTTGATTTCATTTAGTTTGGTTTATTTTGTTTTCTCTGATTCTAGCTTCCAATAGGTGTGTACATGATTTCAATCCACAATCATACCAATACTTCGTTTTTTATTTTTGTTTTGAAAACATAACTAACACACCATCTGTTATCCCATAGCTCTGAAAACATCAGTTAATTTTGAGTCCTCTCTAAAACAGCTAGAAGCACAGTGATTGTTGTCATGGCATCAAAATCCTCTGTTCAGAGAAATGGCATTCCCAAAAAATCAGAGATAATAAACAAAGAACCTGAAAGAAACGAGTACTTCCGTACAGTTCGTTTCCTTCCTAGCCAATTCCATTTATGCACTCACAAAAAGAATCAAAAAAGTGTCCAAGCAATTCATCATAGATGATAAAACTATGCAATAACAGGAGTCATGATCATAAGATTTAACTAGCTATAATGTATGAACTTCAGTTAAAAACAAGACATTAGCAGAGATTAAGTGCTAGCCAGTTAGGGGATTTGGAGCTGAAAAATTACAGAATAGTTAAATCATGCAGTAAAAAAACACAAAATAGTATGTTGAGGAAATTATACATGCCTCAAACAATTGAGTTAAAGGATCTTTCTTAGACATAGGTTGTCTCTGCCTACTCCTTGAACTCCCCTCGAAGTTATCAAACTCTGATTTGATTTTATAACTAGTTTTTTCCAACACATCTTCCAGGAAAAGCTCTTCCACTGGATAAGTGAATCCCTTCCAATAAGACATAGAATGACATATTACAACTTAAAAAATTAAGCATCCATGTCTAATAACCTTGCAAATTTTTAATATTACCGGAATGCTCATAATGGGAGCATTTCCAAAGTAATGGGAGAACAAGTCAGAATTAATGGTGGCACTCATTAGAATAAGATGCAGATCTTTGCGACGAGCAAGAAGGTCCTTTAATATTATAAGAAGGAAGTCCTCGTTCATGCCTCTTTCATGAATTTCATCGACTATCAGATGGCTCACAGCAGTTAAATCTGGGTCCTGAACCTGTAATTCACCATCAACAATGGAAGGCAATTAGTTACAGGCTATGAACTATAACATTTTATACAAAACCTCAACTTCCAAAAAACACAAACATCATTAAAGTTCAAAAATGTTCTTTAGGAGCATCACATTATCTCAAGGCTGCAATGAGTGCCTTGAAACAAAAAACAATCATTCAGATTAAACCATGGATTAAAATATCGGTATCCACAAGTATTGGTGAATATGTATTGGTATCGAACATTGCTAAGGAAATTTTTTTTTATCACTACATCAAAACTGAGTTATACTCTAAACTTTGGCTATCTTTTAATATATATTTGCAAATTAGAAAAGTCTGTTAATTTCATAAAAATTCAAGTAGATATCATCCAAGGTCATTGAGAAATGGCCTCAAAACATTTGATCTATTCATATTTTACACTGACACAGGACACATGTATTCAAGCTCGTTAGAAGACTTACGTATCTACAGAACATGTGGATGTAGGCTAAACATGCGTACATAGGCATCTAAGAAGAAAAACAAAGCAAAAACATTTTTGGCCATTTTAGCTAATATTTTAAATATCATGTGATATATTAAAATATGTAATCAATATGAAAACATATCAAGATAAAATCCTGGTATCAAAACCTCCCAATACTAATAAATATTGGACTTTATTCAAAATCTATGGTTGCCAAAATCAAATTTGGAAATTATAGGTAATGTTGCAGAAATCAAGATTTATAATTTGAACCCTTCAATGATCAAAATATTTTGGGTGAAAGCTGCAAAACCTAAAATGACAAAGAGAGCCCCAACAATAAAAAAGAGGTAAGGGAAATAAAGGCAGCCAATAGTCATTTCAAATATATAAATGACATTAGCTAGGGCATGGGAGCAGTACTTCAACATAAAGGCAAGCCTATTACTTTTAGCAAACTATCTGGACCAATCGATCAATGAAGGCTTGCATATGAGAGGGAGTTATTAGCCATTTTATTTTTTTTCACTAAATGGAGACACTTCCTGCAACATCAGCCTTTTATAATAAGAACCAATCAAAAAAGCCACAACCATCTCTTGTAGCAAAAGCTTACATCGGTTTTACAGCACAAAAGCCTTACAAAGCTTTTGGGATTGCAATAGACAATCCAATACAAGAAGGGATCATAGAATATTGTAGCTGGTGCATTATCTAGACAATTTTAGTCACCTAAATTTTATAGTTCCTTGGAAATACTTCGTTCATGGATACAGGAAGTTGAAAAAAGTTGATAAGGAGGATCAGTTGGCACAATCCATCAAACTAGATCTCTTGACAAACCCAAACAGTAGACATCCTTACATGCTTCAAGTTGGGATTTTGAAATACCATAATAGAATTTACATGGGAACTTCTTCTGAGATGCATGTTAAAATGATTAAAGCTCTTTATGACTCTCTCCTGTAGGAGGTCACTCAGGTATTGTGGCTACTTGCAAAAGGATGCACCAATTATTTTACTGGCCTGGCTTGCAATTAATATAATTCATACATAATTGTGGCATATGCTAGTAAAACAAATCCAGATAAAACTCCTTGTCCTAGTATTCTTCAGCCTTTACCAATTCCTTCTCAAGCATGGTCAATAATTACCATGTACTTCATAGAGAACTTACCCCTTTCCATGGTAAAGACACAATTTTAGTTGTTGACAAATTTACAAAGAATGCTCGCTTGCTTTCCCTAAAACATCTACTTACTGCTACAATGTGGCATAGTTATTTTTAGATAATATTGTCAAACTACATGGTTTACCCTCTATCATCATTTCGGATGAAGACAAATATTCACAAGCAATTTTTGGCAATTTCTTTTTAAAACATAGGGAACAAAAATCAATCTATTAATAGCATACCACCCTCAATCGGATGGCAAAAGGAATGAGTAAGAAAAACATTCGAAAGCTATCTTAGATGTATCACCAGCAACAAACCAAATAATTGGCTTGTTTGCTTACCATTAGATGAGTGGTTGTACAATTCTACATACAATACTTCCCGTAAAATGTCACCATTTCAAGCTCTTTATGGCTACTTACCTCCACACATACCTCTTAACTATCCCAAAGACATCCCTTTTGCATTAGTCTAAACATACTTACAAAACCGACATTCTCTAAACAACTTCATTAAGGAACAGCTATATTTGTCACAACACCATATGAAGTCATTAGCTGACAAGCACAGGGTAGATAGAACATTTGAAATGGGAGATATGGTATGTTTGAAGTTGCAGCCTTATAGACAAAATTCTATTGCTCTAAGGAGATCCTTGAAGCCTGCTTCTAAGTTCTATGGTCATTTTCCAGTTGAAGCAAAGATTGGCAGTGTTCCTTACAAATTAACATTACCCCCACAATGCATAATTAATCATGTTTTTCATGTTTCATTAATCAAAAAATACATTGATAATAAGTCTCATCCACAACCCATTTTACCATTCCTCACCAACACACAATCTTTTGTTATGGAGCCACAGAAGACTCTAGCGACAAGAATAGTTCAGAGGGGGAAGTCTCAAATTCAGTAGCAGTTGTTCAGGGGAGGGTAGTTGTTACATAAAGAGGGCAGCTAGCAAGAGGCAATTATTGGGTGACCAAAACAATGAAGGAGGACCAATATTCTAGCAATCAAAGTAGTTATTGATGCAGCATAGAAGAATAGATCAGTGTAGAGAATTCAGCAACTAAACAGCAATAAATCAATCAGTGGTTGTAGTAATCAGTTGCAGCTGTTAATGTAGTAGAATTAGTTAAACTGTTGGTAGGATGGTTAGAAAGATTAACAGCATAGGCCTGTGAGTGGTTGTACTATAGAAAGAAAAGAAATACAGATTGTAAGGCATAAGCTGTTGATGTAGTAGGACTCTTGATCTGTTTCTTTGGTAATATATCAGCTGGCCGATGCTCTTCCTTCTCTTTTCCTTATTCTTGCTCTGTTCTTCCCCTACCTTCTTACCCTATTCCCTAATTTCACTCTTTTCTTAACAGGACACTACCACTAATGAAGCGGTAGAGAAAGAAGTCAGATCAAAGGATCAAATCTTGTCATTACTCAAGAAAAACTTAGTAAAAGGACCAAGCTCGTATGAAGACACAATGTGACAGGCATATATAGCAGAGAGAGTTCCAAGTCAACGAATGTCAACCTTCGCCTACAACCATGCAGGCAAAAGTCAGTTTCCTTTCCAAAAAATTTAAAACTAGCATCCATATACTTCCAACTTTACAAAATCATTGAAAACATAAGAAGTGTGGCTTGCCGACTGGCTCTTCCACTAGTGCCAACGATGTGAGGTCCTGGATCCCAAATTATTATCATTGAGGAGGTAATTAAGTGCTCATATCAAATTAGGCTTAATGTATGCGCGGAAAAATATGTTCCGGAAGCAAAGATTTAGGAATTGATGGCACATCCTGCTGGGCGCCACGGCCCAGCAAGCTGGCTCCTGCCGGGCACTCGAGCTCTAGCAAGCAGGCACCAGAATCAGTGGCCCCGCGCCCGATGCGCCCCAATGTGCGCTCGAGCGAGGGAGTCCAGTCTGATATAAAAGCGCGCGAGGGTTTTCTTTCTTCATTTTTCGCCGTGGTTTCTGAGGGAGAGAGAGAAAGAGCTGAAAGAGGAAGAGAGAGAAGGAAGACTTCAAGGCTCCTGAGTCCGATTCCGTTTGAAAGCTAGTTAGGAAGGTGATATATCGGGTCGAGGCAAGTGTACTCATACCCTCATATTTCGTTTTCTTGCACTTTTGTTTTGTTTTCTTCGGGTATTCTCGTTCTAATACTTGATTAAGTTTATACTATGTATTACTCATGGTTTGAGCATGCTTATATGTTAATTTCAAGTCTGATTTCTTGGTTTTCGTTCGATTTTTACACCGAAACCCTAACCCCGCTCCCGGACGTTTTTACCAACGAATATTTGGAGTTTTTGCCTAATTTCGGAGTAGAATATCATTACCCATAACTTGGGCATGCTAATTTGTTTATTGGATATCCGATTTTGTGGTTTTATGAGGAATTTAATTCATCGGAACCCTAACCCGCGCCCGGACTGTGTTTAACGGACTAATTTGAGTTGTATGCATGATTTGGCCTTAGTTATGATTTACCCATGTCTTAAATATGAATATATATCGATTAGGTGTTCGATTTCAAAGTTTTAACCAATTTGACTCGTTAGGTGGCCCAAACCGCCACGCTAGCACTGTTCACCCGGGACACTTTGGTATCTTGCATGATTTCGTCTTCTTTAATTGATATTTAGATTGCATGTAATTGTATATGTTCATTTGTATATTCCGAAAATTGTGATTAAATCGTTCATGAAGGAACTCGTGATCGGAAGCCTTAATTTTGAGCTTGGTTTAAATTGGTAAGAACTTCTAAGCTTCAAGTTATGTTATGCATGTGATGAAAATGTATAATTCATGAACATAAATAAGAAAGGGAGGGATATTCTGCAATTAAACTAAGGGCTTTAGCCATAGACTTAAGAGTAGAATTCCCCAAGAAAATAATAAGTTCAGAACTTGGACCTAAGATGTTCATCAGATAGTATATTTTGGCCTACCTTAGTATAATTTAATCAGATAAGAAAGCATGAATGAAATAAAGGAATTGAATGGCTTTATGAAAATTTAACCTTTCATGCATATTTTGGAAATTAGTCATTGTCATTTTTCCTGCACATATTCATATGTATATATCATTATGTTTTGAATATGAATTACATGTTCTTAGATATTTTTGTGCCTTGCTGAGCTTTAGCTCACCCCTTACTGTTTTTACTAACCTCCAAATGGACAGCATGAGTTCTTGTCTGATGAGCAGGATTGAAGGATTAATGTTAGATTGAGGGCTAGAAATGTTTATGATGTATTTTGAGATGTCTCTTTGAAATTTTTGTACTGTTGTTATTATTTTGGGGCAGGAAGAGTGTATATGTATAATTCTTTTGTATTGCAAGTTAGTAGGCCCATGTTTAGATGGATGGAGTATTCTTTTGGATTTTTGGTATACTTTGTAGGTCTTGTGATGAGATTACAGGGCTTTAGCGGCATCTCTTTGCTCTGACAAGGTATCTAAAGCCCCAATGTTAGAGCCACGATATATTATGGCGGTTTTAAATCAAGTGTGATGATTGTATGTTATTGGATGATGTTTTGTTTCTTTTTGGGATTGGATTTTTATCATTGAGCAGGTTTTGTATGGGTCCGACGTCTGTATTACAGCCGGATCCTTGCCGATTTTCGGTTTGGATATAGGACGCCACAAGTAGTACCAGAGAATGACTTGAGAGATGCCATAGGATTGGATTGACTGATCTTAGTTTGAAGTTTAGGTTGAACTCCCTGTTTAGGTAGTTTGTTAAGTCTAGTGCCACATCTAATTCTATTGATTATGTGTGTGTTGATAGGGGTTAGAATGTTTGGCCGAGGAAGAAGTTCCGGCACCAATTCCTGACCGAATAAGGAGGAATATCTGAACATTATGGAGAGGATGGCGGATGTTATGAAGACCATGGCTCAGGCGCATCGCCAGCCTGAGCCAGCCCCAACCCCTGCTCCAGCTCCAGCGGTTCAAGGACCTACAGCCTATGATCGATTCAACAATGAGAGGGCACTGAAATTCTTGGGGGACAACAATGAGAGGGCACTGAAATTCTTGGGGGACCTGGACCCGGCCAAGGCAGAGGTGTGGATTAGGAGAATCGAAAAGATTTTCAATGTCATTCGTTGTCCAAAGGAGGATAAAGTGACGTTCGTTACGTACAAGTTGGAAGGCGAGGCTGACCACTGATGATCAGTACAAAAGAGAGCTTTGGGCGTCGAGGAGGATCATATTACTTGGAAGATGTTTAAGGACGAGTTCTTTGAACAAAACTTTCCGACCAGTTTGTGAGAGCACAAAGAGGATGAGTTTTCACGGCTTCGACAATAAAATCGGACTGTGGCCGAGTATGCGGCAAGGTTCATAGAGTTATCCTAATATGCCCTGCATATAGCCGTGATCCGATCAGGAAGGCTGGAAAGTTTCAATCTGGACTAAGGGACGATATCAGAAGGCAGCTGGTCACGCACAAATTGCGCAACTATGGAGAGGTTCTAGACTGGGCTCTCATTTTTGAAAAAGAGCTCGAGTAGCAGCAGTACTTTGCTAAGAAAGTCGGGAATCGAGGAAGCTCGGCTACAAATCAAAGTTCGGGGTCAGGAGGACCTCCTAGAAAGACCAAGCCAGATGACAAGGTGAAGAGGAGGGCGGGGCAGCCCGCATTGCCCAGTCATCCAACATCGGGTGGTGTGTGTGATTTTTCCGGGAAATTTCACAAAGGAAAGCCATGCTACAAGCGTTTGGGAGCTTGTTTCAACTGCGGCAAGGCTGGTCACGTAGTTAAAGATTGCCCCATCTCGAGGAGGCCGATGGAGAAGAAGCCTATAGTTTCTGGGAAGGCTGTTGCAGTCACGACCAAGGATGCAGAGGCGTCGCCGAAAATAGTGGAAGGTATTATCACTATCTCTAATACTTCTGCACATGTTCTTCTGGATTTGGGATCGACCAATTCTTTTGTGTCTCCAAGATTTGCAAGTAATTTGTTGTCCCCTCCGAGGATATTAGATCACATTTTGGTCATTTCCACACCCTGAGGATCGCCGGTAGTCACCAATATTGTGTATCCGAGGTGTGAGATCTGAATTAATGGGTTGCAGTTGACGATGGATTTGATTTTATTGCAGATGTGCAAATTCGATGTGATCCTAAGCATGGATTTGTTGGCGAGCTACCACGCCAGGGTTGATTGCTTCCACAAGCAGGTTCACTTCGCCATTCCGGGATGTGAACCGTTCTATTTTCAAGGCGTGCTTCGAAAGGGGCTACCTTGTTTTATTTCGGTCTTGCACATTCGTCATTTGATGAATTCCATATGCCAAGCCTATTAGTATATGCCTGCTTGATTGGGAGTCATAGTGTACCGGCTAAGGACATCCCGGTGGTTAACGAGTTTGAGGATGTTTTTCCCGATGAATTGCCTGGGTTGCCGCCAAATCGCAATATAGAATTTGAGATTGAGGTAGTTCCTGATTCGGCGCCTATCTCGAAGGCAGCGTACAGAATGGCACTTTCTGAATTGAAGGAGTTGAAATAGCAATTGTAGAAGCTATTGGATAAAGGATTTATCCAGCCGAGCATATCTCCTTGGGGTGCCCGGTGCTTTTTGTTAAGAAGAAGAATGGAACGATGCGGCTTTGTATTGATTATCGGGAGCTAAACAAGATCACCATTGAGAACAAGTACTCGTTGCTGAGAATTGATAACTTGTTTGATCAATTGCAAGGGGCGCAAGTGTTTTCGAAAACTGATCTTCGTTCGGGGTATCACCAATTGAGAATTAGAAAGGAGGACGTGGCAAAAACAGCCTTTCGATCGAGGTATGGGCATTATGAATTTCTAGTTATGCCTTTTGGATTGACAAATACCCCCGCTGCTTTTATAAACTTGATGAATCGGGTATTTCGGCCCTATTTGGACAGATTTGTTGTTGTGTTCATTGATGATATACTAATTTATTCAGGGAGTTATGATGAACACGAGGAGCATTTGAGGATTGTTCTTCAAACCCTTCGGGAGGAGAAGTTGTATGCCAAGTTGAAGAAATGCGAATTTTGGCTAGAGAAAGTCGCATTTTTAGGTCATGTTATATCGAAGGGAGGTAATTTTGTAGACCCGAAAAAGACCAAAGCTGTTGCTAATTAGAGCCGACCGTCATCGGTGATGGAGGTTCGAAGCTTCCATGGGATGCTGGGTTATTATCAAAAATTTGTAGAAACTTTCTCAATGATTTATTTGCCACTGACCCAATTAACAAGGAAGGATGCTAAGTTTGCTTGGACAAGGGAATGTGAGTAAAGTTTCTAGGAGTTGAAGGACCGTTTGACATCCGCCCCAATCTTGACGATTCCGGAAGGTTCCAATGGGTTTGAGGTTTATTGCGATGCGAGCAGAACAGGATTGGGTTATGTTCTTATGCAGCATGGGAAGGTGATAGCCCATGGATCGAGGCAGCTAAAGATTCATGAGAAGAATTACCCGACGCATAATTTGGAACTAGCAGCGGTAATCTTTGCTTTGAAAATCTAGAGGCATTATTTATATAGTGAGAAGTTTATAGAGTATTCTGACCATAAGAGACTCAAGCATTCTTTTTCTCAAAAGGAGTTAAACATGAGGCAGAGAAGATGGATAGACTATTTGAAAGATTTTTATTGTGAGATCCAGTATCAGCAGGGTAAGGGCAACATGGTGGCAGACGCTTTAAGTCGTCAAACGAATTATGTGACTCACTTGAGGATTAAGGAAATGGAGATGCTAGAATGCATGAAGCAGTGTGATATCCGGAGATATGCTCAAGGAAATCAGATGATTCTGTCATATTTTCAAGTCCAGGCGGAGATCTTGAACCAAATTAAGGAAAATCAAATAAGTGATCCTTTCTTGGCCGCCATTGCGGGAGATTTGAACCAAGACTCTCGGGTTAATTTTAGTGTCCGAGCTTATGGAGTTTTGAGGTTTCGAAACCGAATTTGCGTACCCAATATTGGGGAATTAAAGGAAGAAATCATGAAAGAGGCTCACCGGTCCATGTATATGATCCACCCGGGAATTAATAAGACGTATCAGGATCTGAGAAAAATGTTTTGGCAGAGGAATATAAAGGAGATTGTGGCCTTTGTGGATAGATGCTTGGTTTGTCAACAGTTGAAAGCCGAACGTGGGAAGCCGTCTGGTCTTTTGCAGCCTTTGCCTATTCCTAATTGGAAATGGGAAGATATATGCATGAATTTTGTATCAGGATTGCCGAGGACGCCTAGGAATCATGATGCCATTTGGATGATTGTTGACCGCCTTAGGAAATCAATGCATTTTCTAGCCATTCGGGAGACTTATTCGAGGGATCACTTTTCCCAGATGTATATTAATGAGATAGTGTGATTGCATGGAGTTCCGGCAACCATTGTATCTGATCGAGACCCAAGGTTTGTCTCGAAGTTTTGGGAGAGTTTGCACCATAAATTGGGGACAGACCTGAAATTTAGTACAGCTTATCACCCGCAGATGGATGAACAGTCTGAACAAACCATCCAGATTTTGAAAGATATGTTAAGGGCCTCAGTAATAGAGCTAAAAGTCAATTGGGACGATCACTTGGCTTTGGCGGAATTTGCATACAACAACAGCTATCCGGTAAGTATTGGGATGGCTCCCTTTGAAGCTCTGTATGAAATGAAATGCCACTCGCCTATTCTTTGGGAGGAGATGGGTGATAAACGGCTTATGGGGCCAGAGATCATTAATGACACCTCAGATAATATTAAGATAATCCACGAGAAGTTAAAGGTAGCTCAGAACCGACAGAAGAGCTATGTCGATTGGAGAAGGTTGGAGCTGAGGTTCGAAGTTAGAGATTGTCTTCTTAAAGGTATCGCTGTCGAAGGGCGTATCTAGATTTGGGGTCCGAGGAAAGTTAAAACCGAGGTTTATTGGCCCATTCGAGATTTTGGACAAAGTGGGAGAGGTGGCCTATTGATTGGCCTTTCCACTAACCTTAGGAGAGGTGCATAATGTTTTCTACGTATCGATACTTCGGAAGTATATTTATGATCCCTCGCATATTATTGATTTCAAGCCTCAATCGGTCAACGAAGATTAGTTTTATGTTGAGGAGCCCATGCAAATTTTGGATTGTAGAGACCAAGCACTTTGAATGAAAACGATCCCTGTGGTCAAGGTCTTATCGGGTAACCATGCTATGGAGGAGGCCAA
>JAOVVI020007945.1:0-14520 GCA_028571085.2 Nepenthes alata
GGCATGGAGATTTATGTATTTTCTTTTGTTGAGTTTATTTCTTCTTTAGTATGTCTTTATGGATGATGGATGAATTATTATGATGTATTTAAATCAAAAGAATGAAATGATCTGGAATATAGAATGGTTATATTTTGTTTAAAATTTTAGTCCGCGTGTGCGGCTTGAGCTATGTGTTTGAATATTTAGGCTCGGGTCGCCACATCGTACCTGGCTCTTTAAAGTCATGGATGAAACAATTGATTTACTATGTCGAATTGCCAGAGGTTGCAAGTATTATCATAAAGATAATGCTATGTCTTGTCTTGTGTGGTTTGAGCCAAGAAGGGGGTATCTCGTTAATTTAATTGGGAATCCATGTTGCTTATCTGAGCCTGATTTTTTGCTCAATGGTCCACCTTTCAACTCAATTTCTTCACCATTGAGGTTTCCACTATTTAGACTGGTGAAACCTGCTATTGATTTCAGGTCATTGGCCAAACAATATTTTTTAGATTGTCAACCTCTTAGTACAATATTTGACAATGCCTCTACAGGCAGTGTGGTTAATGAGGAAGAGGTGGAGGCTTCTGTGCTTCAAAAGCAATTAGACATGAATATGATACTTCTAGATAGGAACAACCAAGGGTCCTGCTCAATCATGAAGGACGAATCTTCTCAGTTTCCAAAGCCCTCAAAAGCTAACCTGCCAACTAGACGTGACAAGGATTTGTAATTGTTGAAATGTCACACTCCTCATAACATTGCATGGAAATAGAAATGCATGGAAATAGAAATGGAGATGGAAATGGAAATGGAGATGGAAATGGATTGCCTGGAAATGGATTGCAGAATATTTGTCAAAGGGTAGTTTGTATAAACTCTTGCACAAAACTGGCACAAGGGAAAATTTGGATGAGAAGCGTCGCCTAAATGTGGCAAAGGGAATGCACTATCTGCGTAAGCGAAATCTACCAAGAGTTTATAGAGATCTCACTGCAAAATTTGGGCAAACATACCATCACATTCATTGTTGGTGAGTTAATTGGACTGGTATTTTTGTAGCTGAACAAATGAGTTGCTCCATGGATTTGGAGACAATTTCTAAATCTAGGCCTCAAGGAACTGTCAATGAAGTGCTTCCTATGGCAACTTGTTTACCAATGGAAAACTTTAATCAGCCAGCTCGATCAACCAGTGACTTGCCCATGACGGTTGGAAGAACATTGAACCAAGGTTCATCTATAATGAGCATGGATTTTCATCCACTTCATTACACACTACTTCTAGTTGGAACAAACACATGGAACATAGGGTTGAGGAAAGTTTGCTCTGAGGAGAAGTTGATTTCGCAAAGTTTCATGGTTTGGGATACCTCTAAATGTACACTGGAGCTAAAGATAGCATTGTCAAGAGATCCAACTAACCCTATCAACCGTGTGTCATGGAGCGCTACTGGTTCTCTATTTAGAATTGCATACTCTAAGCATTAGGCTTACTCCTATGCCTACTTTGATGGAAGTAATATCTAGCAGCATTTTGAGATTGATGCTTATTATGGTTGGGTAATTGGCCCAGCAATTGCTATTTCTATGACAAAAATTTCCCTTAAAACATGTGGTGATGGCAAGAATGTCAGGATAACGAACGCCTTAGCCACATGGAAGGCCGCCACTACACTTTCTTTTATTCAACCTTGAGGACAATGTCATTTTTTATGGGGATAGCAGTGTTATGGGACTAATGAGTTCATCCTCAGGAACCTTGGTTCCTACGCAACCGAACTCCAGCAGACGACGAAGCTCTTAGGCAACCCAGTTGCCTCATAAATTTAGGGATTATGTTTAGTGCGTCAGATATTCCTTTTCCCCTGCACATGCTAGATTGTTACTGTTTCAGTTACTCTTGTTCTTTATTCTGTTAGTTTCACATGCTAGTTACTGCACATGATAGGCTCCACGTGTATAGGATGGTTACTGCACATGCTTGGCTTCACGTGTATAACGACCGAGGACCTACTGTGCATAACGGCCGAGGACATTACAGGGAGATGGGCTGATTACTTGGGCCCAGCTGTATATGTATGCTGTCACTGTGCATATTTTAGGCAAGCAATATACTAATATTTTCCTCTCTATCTCTGTGTCTCTCTGCTCTCGTCCTGTCTTTCTCTTCTCCCCCACTCTCTCTCTCTCACTCACTGTCGTGCTCTCTCTGTTGAACTCCTTCCCTCTCTTTCACTGACCATATTGTGCAGATTTAGGTAACAACGCCATCGGTTTCTTCAATGGCACGCAGAGTCGCATCATTTCCAGTCCTGTTACGAGAAAAATCCAATGAGAGAGCCCATCCCAAAAAACCGGCTTGGTGAGAGGAGAGCCCCTTAGCTTATAAGCTGAAAATTTTGTTACTGTGCATATTTTAGGCAAGTAATATACTAATATTTTCCTCTCTGTCTCTGCGTCTCTTTGCTCTCGTCCACTCCTCTTCTCCTCCACTCTCTCTCTCTCTCTCTTGCCATCGTGCTCTCTCTATTGAACTTCCCTTCCCGCTCCTTCACTGACCACATTGTGTAGATTCAGGTGACGATGCCATCGGTTCCTTCATTGGCACACAGAGTTGTATCATTTTCATTCCTGTAATGAGCAAAGTCCAATGGGAGAGTCCATCTCAAAAGACTGGCCTATACATATTTTTGGCAAGCAATATACTAATATTTTCCTCTCTGTCTCGCTCTCTCTTGTCGTCGTGCTCTCTCTACTGAACTCCCCTTCCCGCTCTTTCACTGACCATACTGTGCAGATTCAGGTGACGATGCCATCGATTCCTTCATTGGCGTGCAGAGTCGTATCATTTCAAGTCTTGTTACGAGCAAAGCCCAAGGGGAGAGCCCATCCCAAAAGACCAGCCTGGTGAGATATAAGTTGGAGGTTCTCCCTTAAGCTCCCCGATGTAGGACTCGTAATATTCCCTCCTCCTTCAGTTGGAACCACTAACCTCGACGGCTTTTACTCTATGACGCTTCACTCTATCCTGACACACCGGTAGTAGGTCAACCCCTCCGCAGGTAACTTTTTTCGGGCGGCAGCCCTTCCTTTAGCGCCAATCCTGTTACGAGTAAAGCCGAGGAGAAGAGCCCATCCCAAAAGACCGGCCTAGTGGGAGAGAAAGCCCATTGACTTATAAGTTGGAGGTTCTGCCTCAAGCTCTCCGATGTGGGACTCATAACACATGCATTGCGCTTCTCGTGTGCCTAATGCGTGCCTTCTTTGGATGGCCAAGATTGTTCTCATTTGAACAATTTTCCTTACGCCATCTATCCCTCCTTCTAGATTCTACTGCAGACTTTAGGACTGCAACTTGCATTAGACGCAGTAGCTCTTGATTTGATGACCCTTCACATGCCTGGCAGATATCATAAGACTGAGAAAAGCCCTTTGGATGTGCGGCTTCCATTCACTGCTCTTGTTCTTCCTGAATTACTCTGCCGCCTTTTTGCCTCTTAGCTTCCTGTTACCATCTTCTTGCAAGATCCCTATTTCTTTCTTCATTTTTTTTTATTATTATTTTTTCCTTTTTACAAAAAGGAAATCTTTAGAATGTTGTATAATTGTAGGTTGTTTTAGGTGGGCGTTGTGAGGACAACCAGTAGCTCAGCCGCTTGGTTATGCCAGATGCAGGTTTCCATAGCCAAGTTTGGGTTTGGGGGCAATGGATGGTGGGTCATCTGATTTTGATCAGGCGGGCCACGCATTTGATAGACGGAATATAATCTCAATTGTTGGATTTTAAATTTAATTCAACAGTTAAGATTAAAATACACTTAACAAGATTTTGACCGTCCATTTTGTCTAACCCAACGGTTGCAAAATGAGTGCACAGTAACCCTAAAATTTGAACTGTGAATTCTCTCTCTCCCTTCCGAAGCTACCTCTTTTGCTGCAGTCTCCTCTCTCCTCTCCTCTCCTTTCCTCTCAAGCTTCAATCTGTTATCTGTTGGGGATCACTCCCATGTGGAAGTCCTTAGAACTTGGACGGAGCTCGAATGTGCTAGAAGGAAGGAATTCAGGTCAACAGAGTTGACAGGAATCTTTTAGACGGTCAACTCTTCCGATCAATATGTTGACCGTCATAAGTTGTGAGTCGTCTAAAGAAGTGGGACGGACTACTTCGACCGGTCATAGGTGTGATTGATCGGCCAATATGAAATGACGGATAACAGACTTGACATGCTGTATTTGGAAGATCTGAATGACTGTCATATCCAAAAGGGTGCACAGTTGACCGACCCTTTTCAGTGGTTGGTGGAAGTCATTCTGGAGACTCCAAAGGCTGATCGGTCTACCTGTTGTAGAACAGGGTGTGTGCATGCAAGCAGACCTCAGAAGTTGAGCACCAACCACCAGGTTGGGCTATGGTGAGGGGTGTGTATATATATATATATATGTACACTTTGTATGTATAGATATAGAAGTGCATACAATAAGAGAACAAGAAAAAGGAGAAGACACCGGATAAGTTGAGAAAAGAGTGTAACAGAGGAGAGAAAGTAAAAAGAAAGAGAGCTGTGAGTGAAAACAAAGTGTGAGGGCTTGTGTTTACTTTTGCTCTATTCTTATTTTTGCCTCCTGTAATTTTCTCATACTTAATGATTCTTTGTGGATTTAGTATTTCGTGATTTTTTTATTATTTCAGAAGGGTTTTTCACGTAAAATTTGGTGTTCATTTCTCTTTTCTTACCTCTACTTCATGGTACTTGCGTGCTTTATCAGTCGGCCGTCCATTCCGGCTAACAGAGGAATTGTTCTTGTATCATGGTCAATAGGCTGCCTATCAACTCTGCCAACAAGTGGTATCAGAGATAGGTTGACAATTCTGTCCGAATGGCGTCATCATTCTCAAAGAACTTGTCATTCAGTGTAGAACAATTTAATGGGTATGGCAACTTTAATCCTCTGGCAGGAGAGGGTGAAGAACATCTTAATTAGAGAAGGAACAATCAAAGCACTGAGGAAGAAGGAAGATAAGCTAGAAAGCCTATCTGTGGAGGACTGGTAAGATAAACGAGATCTTACCAATTGCACTATCAAATTGTGCCTAACGGACAATACGCTCTAGGAGGTCCTTGGCTTGACTGATCCAGTGGAGGTGTGGGAAGAGCTGGAGAGCCGATATAAGTCCATATTCTTGACAATCAGGCTACATATAAAGAAACAGTTCTATGGTCTGCGGTTGTCAGAAGGTGGCAGCTTTGAAAAGTATTTGGACGAATTTAATCGAATTGTAACACAGATATCTTCCATTGATTAGATAATCAAGGAGGAGGACATGACATTGGTCCTGCTGGCCTCTCTACCAGCTTCTTATGACCATATTGTCACTACGTTGTTTGGGAAAGACACTCTCAAATTGGACAAGGTCATCGCTTCCTTACTCATGAATGAGTCAAGGCAGTCACAAGGGGTTTCAACGTCTTCTTATAGTGAAGTACTTGTAACTGAGTCAGGGACGGAGTAGAGGTCGAAGCCAGAAGCCTGGAGAGAAAGGACGCAACAAATCTCGTTCAAGGTATCAAAACCTTGAGTGCCATCATTGTGGCAAAAATGGTCACATCAAGAAGTAATACTTCAAGTGAAAGCGCGAGAACGCCGAAAAAAGAAAGGAGAAAAGGGACGAAGTGAGGATAAGTCCTCCGTCTCAGTGGTCATAGGAAGCGATCTCCTGGTGACATGTGAAGGGAACGTGACAAATCTGACGGACGAGGAGTCCGGCTGGGTGATTGATTTTGGTGCCACCTTGCACGCCACGTCAAGAAGGAGATTATTCACATCCTACACTCCAGGGAATTTTAGAGTGATAAGGTTGGGCAATGAAGGAACATCCCAAATTATTGGTAAGGGTGACATTGTGCTGGTTACTAATAATGGGACGAAACTGATGTTAAAGGATGTTCGACATGTTCCTGACATCAGGCTCAATATCATCTCAGTTGGTCGGCTGGATGATGAAGGTTATTGTAGCACCTTCTGTGAAGGTGAGTGGAAACTTACCAGAGGATCTCTGGTAGTGGCAAGAGAGAAAAGGTGCTCCGGCCTAAACATCATGAAGGCGTTCGCAACAGCCGAAGACGTAAACGCTGCAATCAACAAGGAAACCGAGAATTTGTGGCACAGAAGGTTGGGCACATGAGTGAACGTGGACTATATCATTTGGCCAGAAAATGCCTTATTGCCGGAGTGAAGGAGGACGGACTAAGGACGTATCCTCACTGCTTGGCCGGCAAACAAAGGAGAGTCTCATTTCATGGAGTCTTATCCACACAGATGTGTGTGGACCATTCAAAGAGAAGTCGTTTGGTGGAGCTCAATATTTCATCTCTGTCATTGATGATTGTTCCAGAAAACTGTGGATCTATCCATTGAAAACTAATGACCAGGTCCTCGGTGTATTTGAGCAATTTCACGCCCTTGTTGAGCGACAGACGGGGAAGAAAATGAAGACCGTCCGAAGCGACAACGGCGGTGAATACATAGGACCCTTTGATACTTATTGCCGATCACATAGTATTAGGCATTAGAAAACACCTCCAAAGACGCCACAGTTGAACGGAGTGGCTGAGCGAATGAGCCGCACACTTCTAGAAAGAGTACGGTGTATGCTTTCCGAAGCTGAGCTTCCCTAACACTTCTGGGTCGAAGCACTGAAAACGGCGGCCTACATCATAAATAGTTCGCCCAGTAAACCCTTGAAGGGTGAAGTGTCGAAGAAGATATAGTCGAACAAAGAGCCATCTTATAATCATCAACAGGTGTTTGGATGTAAAGCTTTTGTCCATATCCCAAGAGATGAAAGGATAAAATTGGAGCCAAAGACGATGCAGTACGTCTTTCTGGGCTACAGGGAAGATGAGTTGGGGTATAGATTTTATGATCCAACTGAAAGAAGATTTATCCGGTCAATGGACGTAACCTTCGTTGAAAATGAAACAATCAAGGATATTGGCAGGAAAGCCAAATATGATGGCAAGCGGACGGACAAAGTAAGTGTCAAAGCTGTCCGTCCGGTACCTCTGGAAGACGACGACAATGGTCCTGAGGTGGTCAATTATAATGGAGAGGAAATAATGACTCCTGATGAAGACCAGGATAAAATCATCCCTCAACTGGCCGAGGACCTGCCTGTCAGACGATCCTCACGAAATAGACGGTCGTCCGTCCTTCTGTCACCTAGTGAGTATGTTATGATTACTGATATCGAAGAGCCTAAAACTTATGAAGAGGTTATGGAGGACGAGAACAAGGAGAAGTGGCTGGAAGCCATGAAGGATGAAATGTGTTCTCTCCATGAAAATTACACATTTGACTTAGTCAAGCTTCCTAAGGGGAAGAGAGCCTTAAAGAACAAGTGGGTCTTTCGACCGAAGACGTCCGAGGACACTATGCAGCCAAGATATAAGGCACGACTAGTGGTGAAAGGTTTCAGTCAACGAAAGGGAATTGACATTGATGAGATTTTTACTCCAATGGTGAAGATGTCTTCCATAAGGGTTGTGCTGGAATTGGCAGCCGCCCAAAACCTGGAAGTAGAGCAAATGGACGTTCGGACATCTTTTCTTTATGGTGAACTAGAAGAAGAAATTTACATGGAACAGCCGGAAGGGTTCAAGGCTAAAGGAAATGAGCAACTGATTTGTCGTCTAAGGAAAAGCCTTTATGGATTAAAACAAGCTCCGAGACAGTGGTACAAGAAATTCGAGTCGGTCATGGTCAGTCAAGGGTACCAGCGAACTACTTGTGATCACTGTATTTTTAGACAGAGGTTCTCAGAAGATGATTTTGTTATCCTTCTCCTTTACATGGGCGACATGTTGATTGTTGGACAAAACAGTGCTCGGATAAAGATATTGAATGAGCAACTTAGGCAATCATTTGCCATGAAAGTCCTCAGACCAGCAAGCTAGATTCTTGGTATTAGAATCATTCGCGATCGGGAGGTAGGGAGACTATGGCTGTCTTAAGAAAATTACTTTGAGAAGATGCCCCAACGTTTGAATATGAACAAGTCCAAGCCTGTCAGCACTCCACTGGAAAATCACCACAAGTTGAGCAGCCGCCAGTGTCCATCTTTGGATGAAGAGAAGATATACATGAGAGGTGTTCCCTACTCCTCAGCCGTAGGAAGCCTCATGTATACCCTAGTTTGTACTAGGCCGGACATAGCACATGTTGTTGGCACAGTCAGCCAATTTCTGTCCAATCCAGGGAATGAGCATTGGTTCGCAGTAAAGTGGATTATGAGATACATCCGAGGAACTTTCAAGAGATACTTGTGTCTTGAGAGTGACAAGCCTCAGTTAGTGGGCTACTCGGATGCTGATATGGTCGGAGACATTGACAGTCGCAAATCCACTTCAGGATACTTGGTGAAATTTGCTGAAAGAGCAGTCTCCTGGCAGTCCAAGTTACAAAAATGTGTCGCTTTTTCCACTACTGAAACCGAGTACATTGTCGTGACAGAAACTTACAAGGAGATGTTGTGGATGAAGAAGTTCATTCAAGAATTGGGCCTCAAACAAGAAAAATATGTAGTACTTTGTGACAGTCAGAGTGCTATTCATCTCTGCAAGAACTCCTCACTCCATTTCAGATCAAAGTATATTGATGTACGATATTATTGGATGAGAGATGTATTAGAAGCTGGTCTACTGTCACTAGAAACGATTGACACTGAAGAGAACGGGGCAAATATGATAACCAAAATTCTACCGAAGGGGAAGAATGAAGCATGCTGCAGGCTAGCCGGGATGATGGACTTAACTTCCTCACGGTCGTGAGGGAAAGTTTGTTGGAAATCACTCCCGTGTGGAAGTCCTTGTGACCAAAGGACTTGGACGGAGCACGTGTGTGTGCTAAGAGGAAGAAATTTCGGTCAATTATGTTGACCGAAAACTTCTGGGCGGTCAACTCTGTCGGTCAATATGTTGACCGGCAAAGTCGTGAGACGAATGACTCTGCTAAAGAAGCAAGACGGACTACCTCGACCGGTCAACGTTGTGATTGACCGGCCAATATAAGATGACGGTCAATAGAGTTGACCGACTGAATATGGAAGGTCCGAATAACTGTCAAATCCCAAAAGGTGTACAATTGACCTACCCGATTGGGTAGTTGGTAGATGTCATTCTTAGGGCTCCAAAGGCTGATCGGTCTGCAGGAGCAGGCATGCGCCGCCTGTTGTAGGACAGGGCGTGCGCATGCACACATGCAAACTTTGAAAGTTGAGCACCAACCACTAAGTTAGACTATGGTGAGGGACATGTGTATATATGTGTGTATATGCACATTCAGCAGAAGGAGTGAAAGAGAAGAAGTAGAAGGAGAAGACACCGAACAAGTAGAAAAAGGACCGAGTGTGTAAAACAGAGAGGAGAGAAAGTAAAAGAAAGAGAGCTATGAGAGAAAACAAGTGTGAGGGCTTTGTTTACTTAAGCTCTGTTCTTGTTTTGGCCTCCTGTAATTTTTCTCATATTTAGTGATCCTTTGTGGATTTAGTATCCCGTGATTTTTTCCTTATTTCAGAAGGGTTTTCCACGTAAAATTTGGTATTCATTTCTCTTCTCTTATCTCTAGTTCACGGTACTTGTGTGCTTTATCAGTTGGCCGCCCATTCCGGCCAACAGAGGAATTGTTCTTGTATCCTGGTCAGTAGGCCGCCCGTTGTTCGCCAACAATTTAATCACCCATAAAAAAAAAAGCCTTGTTAATTTAATTCCTCCAAGCATGTATGAAAATGTGCATGAAGTATCACTCACATTTTCATTCTCAGCATTCTTGTGTCCAAGCAGGCTGTTTGTAACTTGCTGTATGATGAGGTCTTTAATCAAACTCTGACCATGGATAGTGCTATTAATTTTGAAGGTTGTACGTCTCTTACACATGCCCGTATGCTCAACGAGTGTGGATTACCCGCAACTGTAAGGTGACTTCAAGTTCTGCTTTGCTCTCTCTCCCTTCCTCTTTGAACATAGCCTTTCTGGTTTTTTTTGTTTTTTACTTACCCATAGAAATTTGTTGTATGTATACTTTTTTGAGAGCAGGGATTGCAAGACAAGATAAAGTTGGTACCTATTGATCTCCAAAATAGGCCGGCTTGGTATAAAGAGAAAGTCTACTCAGCAAACAAGGTGCTTTGCATGTCAATGGATTTTTTTTCTTTTTTCTTTTTTTTTAATTATACAAGGTTGAAACACGTGTCAAATTTTAAGGTTGGCCAGTAAAAAGGTTTCTACCTGAAAAAGAAGAAGGAATAATTCTGGTCTTCATGTTCTTGTGGTTAATTGATATATAAAGTTGAATGAACTTGTTTGAAATGCCATTATTCATAAGGGAACACCTTAGCGATTGAACAACTGATGTTTCATAAGGAATAACAAGATTCAATCGCAATAAGTTAGCTGTTGGAGTTGTTCACGCCCGATAGAACGTTTTTAAAGTGCAGGGATAAACTCAATGAAGAAACTCACTTAAATGCACTCGAATCCTCTTAGATAACAAGAAGGAATTTTGCAGGAAGGCCTTAGCTATTATCCATACATGATATGTTCTGGGTCATTAGCCATTATCTGAACATATTGGGTACTCAAGAGTGTTAATGAGAAAGTTCTCAAGCTTGGGACTGGATTAAAAGATATGCGCGCGAGCAGAGAGACAGAGGCAATTTCCATATGTTTCTCATTTTGTGTTCAATTTCACTGCCACATTTCTTTATGGTTGCGACATGCCACACTTCTACAAGGGGCTTTGCTCAATAAATAGAGAGATCCCCATTGCATTCAAGATAGAGTTTAAAAGAGGCAAAAGAGACCCATTCTCCCAAAGATCTCATTCAGTTGAATAACGCTCATTAACAATGTCACATTCATAACTTTCCTTAACTAGGAGTGTCTTATTCATTGAAGGAGATCCAAATATAGCACAATGCTTGAGAATTTCACTCCTTCCTTTTCCCAGAACCTCTAAATAAGGACAAGAAGGCTTTCCAAACCCATTTCTACCTCTGAAAAAGAACAAGAGGCCTCTCCATATCGTTGTTCTTATTCTCTATTTAGTAACATGATTTAATTGGCTTGATTGAGTTTATCTTTTGATGTTTAAACACAAGTTTAATTGCATCTAGATCAATTAGATGTTGCATGGAATTGGCACATAATCTCACATTCAGCATTGAAGCATATCGTAACAAAATTAACATGAAAGAGAACAACTTTAGTTCTGTATCTAATCAACATTAGTTTCTTTTACCAAAAGATCAATGCAGAATCACAGTCATCTTCGTAGTTCTTAAAACTGCATGGTCAGAGGTGGAGGATTAGCAGTATTATGTGATTTTTATCTTAGTTCTTGGAATTGCCTGATCCTGACTTCTATATTAGTCAATCAAAAGAGGTGGCCTGAATCCCAATCCCACTTTCTTCTTAGCTTGAAGTTGAGATTGAGATGATGAGAGGTGAAGTAATTTTTTAAATAATTTGAGCAGCGTTTATGTACCTAATATTGTGCAGAAATAATATAAGTTGAGATTGCCATATTTGTTTTTTGCTTGTTATGAAATGCTTAAATTTGAACTTAGATTAAGCAGAAATAATATAAGTTTCATTTTCATTCTATGTTCTCTTGTTGCTTTATGACTATTATATATCACATTAAAGTTAGTGGGCTAGAATTAATCTAAAGAAGAGTCATTTCTTATTGAGAAGGGTGAATGAAGATTTGAAGAAAAACATATTCCACGTTTCCCATGTGGTACTTGAGAATTTCTAATGCAAGGTAAAAAGGTAGTGAAGAGGCAGAAGAAACACAGAGAAGAAAGAAGGATGAGGGAAGAGACACAATGTGGGGAGAAGGAGAAACACTATTCTTTTAATAGTAATTTAATCGACCAATGGCTATTCAAATATAAAATTAGAATAATTAATTAAAGGCATCCTACTCCAAAATTAATTAGAAAATATGTATAATTTTTTAATTAATGATGATCTAAATAATTAAAAATGAAAATAATATATAACTTGTTGGGTTCCAATACCCCAGAGCCCATAAAATACAACCCAAAAGGATAGCCACAAGGCCCAAGAGGGCTAAACTGTCCGAGACCCTGTTTCAGTATAAGAAGCCCGAGGACATCAGACACTCCTATGAGCCCAGATTAACCCGAGAGGTCAATGTTTGATGTAGCAACCCGAGGACTTTCCACAATGAACCATGGATCCCTCAATGATCAAAAAGAGCAATCAACGTCCGAGAGCTTTCTCCCACAATGAGTCCGCGTACTCGTAAGGATACAAGACACGCAACTTAAGGACGAGGACTATTTTGTAAACGGCCGAGAGCGCCAGCTCAGCATCTTTACTATTACCAAGGAGCACGGAACTTCTGCAAAACGCCGCCTCCACAGTGCATAATGACGCTCAGAGCATGCCTTGTCACTTCAAGACTGACATCAAGGGCCTGCACGCCTGACGCGGTAAGGCCCAATCAGCGGCGCCGGCGGCTTGCCTCCCTGCGCACGCCAGCGTGCTTGACACGGCCAGCAGAGCAGGTGGACAGCCTCCTAGCATGCCTGACACCGCATAGCCCTGCCACCAGGGCAGGTAGACAGCCTCCACCACGCGCCGGCAGCCACGTGGACCTCTCTTAAGGGACAATCTTCCCACTATAAATACCCAGCCAAAATCCTAAAGGGGGGATCAAACAAGATCGAAGAGAGTTCTAAGGAAGAACCAATGAGAGAGACAAGGAAGAGAAATGGAAAATAATCCCACAACTTGTACTTGTAACTCTTCCACCCACAGTGAAGTATCTTTCGGGCTTTCAGCCTCGTGGTTTTTCCTCCTCATTCAAGGGAAGGTTTTCCACTTAAATCCCGGTGTTTTTCTCTCCCTCTCTTTATCTTTCCACGCTCAAATATTTGTGTTGCACCGGAGTCCGGAATCTGGAACGCAACATTGGCGCCGTTTGTGGGAAGCCAAGACAAAAAGTTCGTTGCTTCCTACCACCACAAAACGACTAGCACACCGAAACGGTAAACAAACGGGCCCAAACCAACGCGTCAGCCCGAAACATGGTACCCTTCAGCAGGTGCCTCCCAACAAGCAGCACGATGAATGGCCGTTCGAGTTCTTGTGTACGGACGCTGGTGGAGAAAGTGGACGGTCTCTCGAGGGCAGTCCAAACTCTCTGCACAAAACTGGACGAGCAGTCCACGGGAGCGCGTCCCGAAACCTCCCGGGCAGCAGCACCCCAGAAGAAGGGAAGAACAAAAAAGCACCGCAACGAGCAAGCTCGCCAGAACGATAGCCCGGGGACATAGGTTTCCTTGAGCAACGAAGCCCCACAGCGACCTGGAGGTCGCTCGGCCCCCCAGATTCAAGGACGCGGCCTAGAAGGGTTGAGTCCTCGTCACTCTTACTGCAGTAGGGAGGAGCGGGAATTGCGCAAACTTCTTGCCAACTGAGGGATTACCTCAACAATAAAAAGGCCATGACCCAGTCCCCGACGATGAGAGAGCTCAAAAGGCTCTGGAAGACGGTCTTCGGAGCCAAGACCAGCGAAGCAGGGAAGCCGGAAGGCGGAGAAGATCCTGACCCGAGGACGGGAGAAGGAAAAAGAAAGGCTGGCAACCAGCTGAAGCCCCAAGGACCGTCCAGGCGATACAAGCCCGAGCGGATTATCCTTGGAGGAAACAAGCCGTTGGACCCGACTGCCTTGAGTGAGTCGCTCACCAACATCTTGAGGCAGATCCGAGACGAGAAATTCTTGAGGTGGTCCAAGGCGTTGAAAAACCCGGATGGAGGTGACCAAAGGAAGTACTGCCATTACCACCGCCGCCGTGGCCACGACACCGAAGATTACAGGACGCTGCGGGAAGAGATCGAGAGACTGGTAATGGAAGGTCATCTCGACCATTTCCTGCTAAGACCCGGGTAGGCTCCCGGAACAGCAGGATGCGGTGGGTCGAGCCGCTAGAGGGCAAGGTCATCATAAGCGCAGAACGCGCATTGCCAGCGTTGGGGGCTGCAAGTGAAGGCTTCGTGAAAGCCAGCGTAGATCAGAGCTACCAAATGGCCACGCCCTCAAAAGACAACAACCCGAAAAGAGCGTGGCCAGGTGAGGAGGACACAAGGACTCAAACATGCATCATCTATGACTCAGGGAACTAGTGTGGCGTGAAGGATTAAGCTGGCCTTAGAGGCCACCCAATGTAACGCGTCTACAAGAATAAAAGGGTCCCTTCAATGTGTCCATTATTATGCATTCTCATGTTGCTCCATTAAGTCCAAGACAGCTCTTAGGTCAAGTGAAAGCAAGCCTTTCTCGTATTCTAAAAACTCGGCTTCGTCCGAGCGGCCCCAAAGGTCGTATTCTAAAAATTCGGTTCCATCCGAGCGGCCCCAGAGGTCGTATTCTAAAAACTCGGCTCCGTCCGAGCTGCCACAGAGGTCGTATTCTAAAAACTCGCTTCTGTCCGAGAGGCCCCAGAGGT